>OZ038385.1:33892100-34013180 GCA_964036045.1 Eutreptiella sp. 'Long Island Sound 2002' | reverse complement strand
ATGACTCCCGCGGTGGCCACAGACCGCCTTTTGTGTGCACTGCCTTGTGTGTGCACCGCCTTTTGTGTGTACCGCCTTGCCTGTGGCCCCCTTAAATAACAAGACTCCTGCGGTGGCCACAGGCCGCCTTTTGTGTGTTCCGCCTTGTGTGTGCACCGCCTTCTGTGTGTACCGCCTTGCCTGTGGCCCCTTAAATAACAAGACTCCTGCGGTGGCTACAGACCGCCTTTTGTGTGTTCCGCCTTGTGTGTGCACCGCCTTCTGGTATGCACCGCCTTGCCTGTGGCCCCTTAAATAACAAGACTCCTGCGGTGCTACAGACCGCCTTTTGTGTGTTCCGCCTTGTGTGTGTACCGCCTTCTGTGTGCACCGCCTTGCCTGTGGCCCCTTAAATAACAAGACTCCTGCGGTGGCTACAGACCGCCTTTTGTGTGTTCCGCCTTGTGTGTGCACCGCCTCTGTATGCACCGCCTTGCCTGTGGCCCCTTAAATAACAAGACTCCTGCGGTGGCTACAGACCGCCTTTTGTGTGTTCCGCCTTGTGTGTGTACCGCCTTCTGTGTGCACCGCCTTGCCTGTGGCCCCTTAAATAACAAGACTCCTGCGGTGGCCACAGGCCGCTTTTTGTGTGTTCCGCCTTGTGTGTGCACGCTTCCCCCCCCCCCCCCCTACCTTCTCGACCCCCCCCCTACCTCCCCCCCTCCTCCCCCTACCTCCCCCCCCCCTACCCCCCCTACCTCCCCCCCCTACCTCCCCCCCTACCCCCCCCTCTACCCCCCCCCAACCCCCCCCCCCTACCTCCAAGGTAGGGGGGGGCGACTTCCTGCGATATATGTTTGGTTGTGTCAACAGAGCCCCTGGATGACTTGTCCTGTTTGACTACTCCGGGGGTCGGATGTCCCGGAGACGGGCTGTTGCCCGTGCCGTTGACCAGGTGCATCCAGTGGTGGGGGGGGGGGGGGGGGGGCTTGTGTGTGGGGGGATAAGTGTGGCCCGGTGCTCCGGGCCCCGCGGGGGAGGCTTGGGAGCGTGGCGCTGAGGCCGCCGGGGGAGTCTTGGGCCAGGGCATCGCAGCGCGGAGGTCACGGGGACATGCTGCCTGGCCGCCCCACGACAGCGCACGGGGGCCGTTGTGCGCAGGGCACGACTGGGGGGGGCCACGCCCCTTGACTGCCAAACGGCGGGGGGGGGGGCGCTGCCTTGCAGGCGGGGCCCCACATTCCCACGGCCGGGGGGCACACGGGGCAGTTGGAGGGGCCCCAGGGCACGCCGAGCGCTTCCCCCAGGAACCCGACCGGTATGGCTCTCGGGTTGCGGCGCTACAGCCCCGTTAGTCTCTTGGGGCCTTGAAGGCACACCACCGGACTGGCCTCTCCCAAGGGGGGGGGGTGGCAAAGGAGGGGGGGTAAGACCATGACCTGATGGGTCTTGGAGGACAGCCTCCAAGCTGCTGGTCGTTGGCGATTGACCTGTACATTACCTCAGATGCCCCTGTGGGCCTCATATGTGAATTACTGGTATATGACGGCTCTGCCCCCCCCCCCCACCCTGGGAAGCCAAAGGCCCCCCTCAGTGACAGCCCATAGGGCCGTCCTAGGGCCGCAACGCCCTTTGGGGATGAATTCGCACATACGATTGAAGGGAATAGGGTGACGGGTGCCAACTAATCTACCCCGAGCATCGCAAGGGGCCACTTTTTATATGACCTCTAAGGCCCATGGAGTGCTTTGCACCTCTCACTCGTCTCGTCGTCCAACCCTCTTTGGATCTGGCACGGAACGGGCTTTTTTGGGAAACACGTTTCCGTGCATGGCTGTTGTGGAGTAGCGTACGCTGGCTATGGAGTAATTCGGCTTTTGAGACCCCCTGTGTGACATTCTGTCTGGTTGTTGCTCCTTTACGGGGCCCTGGACAGTCACCCGTTCTTCCCTTCGTGTGTTGCGTCGGGTTGCTGCGTTCTGTCGGCCGCTGCGGCCGGGGCTCTTGCTGGTGTCGTTTCCGCGTTCGCAGAGCTCAGTAGTTGGTGTGTTGGGGCTGTGCTGAATGTGGCATGGTGTGCCGTTTGCGCGTCAGCGGCGCCCAATAATTGGCGTATTGAGGATGTGCTGGTTGTTGCCGGGGTCGTTTGATTGTTTTTGCTGTCCACGCGCCTCTGTCCACAGGCCGTCCGGGGTCGTTTGACTGTTTTTGCTGTCCACGCGCCTCTGTCCACAGGCCGTCCGGGGTCATTTGACTGTTTTTGCTGTCCACGCGCCTCTGTCCACAAGCCGTCCATAGCCTGCCTCGCTGTGTTTCTGTGTGCGTGAGGCCCAGGTGCCCTGTTCCTCCACGCGCTGTCCCGGCCGTCCACCATATGTCCTTTTCCCCCTCACGGCTGGTCTGCCCCTGATGGGATCCCGCTCCTGTTGCGCAAACAGCCCATCTGGGCTGCTGGAGACACCCCCCACCTGATGCCGATTGAGCAGGGGTTGCCCTGGCACCCGGTAGCGACGGGGCTGGCTGGCCAAGCCATCCCCTTTATTGTCACTGCCTCCCATGCGCACCCCCCTTGTGGAAGAATTACCCACTGCACACTGTACGGGCAGTGAACCCCAAAAACGGCTGGCAAAATGCCTGAACATGCTGTGCACCGCCGATGGGTAACATTCGGTAATCCGCAACCCCCTGGCCCTGTGTTGCATTTCCCACATCGCTGGTGGTGAGCACCCTCCAGACTGCACTGTCTTTGGAAAGACTTTGTGTGGAGCATCGCCGGCGCCGGCGTGGGAGGGACACCAAGGGGCAGAAGCAGCACTTGTGAGTAGCGGGACGACTGTCCCGCTCTCGCGCAGCAAAAACAAATTCCCCTCGGCTGTTGGGTTCGGCAGCCCAATAGGCTGCCTACCTCTCGCAGCCTTTTTTGAACCCCCCTTCCTCACCCACAACCCAACGGGTGTGCAACCAACCCCCCATCCACGCATGGAGGATTCCCTCCTCAAAAAGCGAATGCTCACACGATCATCCGCTGTATTGACGCCCATGCATGCCTCTTTCTCCCTGCCCCCAGCCCTTGCCAGCTGCATCAGAAATACCTTGCCTCCGCCCTCCGGTGGAACCCCACGCTGCAGGATTTTCAGGGATGCCTCCACGCCAAACCTCTGCAGAAGGCGCAGCGTGACCACGCGGAACAGGTCCACGCCAATGTCAATCTCTTTGTTCGTGACCCCCGTCAGCGTGACATTCGTGGGATTCTTGGCAAAAGGGGCCAGGCAGAGGAGGGCCTCGATCCAGTATCCCATGCCACGTTCGCAGTTGCAGTCGTGGGTGAAGTCGCCCCCGACCACGACCCCGGGCTTGTACTTGAATTCCGTCCCGGTGCTGTTGATCTCGATGCGGCACCTTCGAAGAGAGGCGGACGCGATCCGGTCAGAGTGGCTGCTTAGGGCGCGCACACCATCCCGCCTGGCGGCGGATTTGCAATTTGCCATTTGGTGCTTTTTACGCGCAATTTTGTACCCTGCCCCCCCCCCTTGAAATCTCACGCCTTTTGTCATGACGGTTCCCCCCGCGCGGGGGTGGGGGGGCGGTCATAATGTGACGGTTCCCCCCTGGGGGGCGGGGGGGATTGCACCACAAAACTGTACCATAGTATCACAGTGGAAATCAGCTTCGGCGCCTTGTAAAAATTTTCTTCGGCGCCTTGGGCGCCTATTATTTTCTATCCTTTTGGGCCGAGTGACCATTCCCCCCCAGGGGGGGTTTCAAAGGGGGTGGGGGATTTCAAAGGGGGGGGGGGGGTACAAACTTTAGGCGGGTCAGCCTCATGCAGCAGCGTGATCCGTGTGTCTGGTGGTGGCAGGGGGTCCCACCAAAAAGCTCACGACCGAAGGGTCTATTGGAAAATGGGTGCTCTCAAGGCCCTGTACGTCAGAGAATGTGCAATGGTTTTCGCCCCTGCGAATTGTCGAATGAGGCTCGGGCCCGCTGTCGTGTAATCTCGGTGAGCAAGGGGCAGTAGTGTTCTGCACCTTCCTGCAATGACCCGCGCTTGTTGCCATAATTTTGGAATCGGCATTTCACGCAGATGCCTTTGTTCCCCTGCTTTGGGAGGCAGAAGCAAGCAACAGTCCCGGTACCGTGGGGCACAAGAAGGACGTTGCAATGCAAAAGACAGAAAGAACGGAGGCGCTTGAGTGACATGCCATCCCCCCCCAATTGCGAGAACAACGGTAAAGTTCCAAAAGTTGCGGGAACAACGCACACTGTTGTTCTGACAAGGGGGTTGTCCTCGGAAAATGGGGGGGGGGTTAGGTGCCCTTCGCTGTAGCAGACACATGAGAGGATTGTAACACGACCATGCCTGCCAGGTCCTACTGCCCTATGCTCAAAGACCTGGTAAACCTGGGAGGCGCGCGCAAGATGGGCAAAGCCAAAGAACACGCAGCAGGGATCAGGAACCCCCCCCCCTCCCCCGGTGGACGCCCCAGTCCACCCGTTGAAAAGAGGCCAGGGATGTGCCCAACAGAAAAAGGGCATCAGAGTCTTTGTTCTGGTCGGTACGCGCTGGGCCACAGGGACCCGTATGACTCAAATCCTTCGCCCCCCCCGCTGCTGCTGTCAGGCGCTTCAACTGGTCTTGCCCACACCAAATGCGTGCGCGCGTGGGGGCATTTTCCGACCCTCAGCAGCACAGAGACACCACGTGGCAAACGCTTCTTTGGGGCTGGATGGGGACCACAGTTCAGAAGAGACCCGTTGGTCATGCGATCAATCAACTTCAAGAAATTCCCCTCAAAAGGCTGCAGACCGGGGCTCAGGTCCTTCAAGCGGATGTCCACAATTTCCAGCGGCCGCCCGCTGAGGGTCGCCAGGATCACGCTCTGGCGGAAGAAGCGGCAGCCTGTCTCCTTTATCCAGCCTTTGGACGGGGTGGACATTGTGCTCTGCGGAGAGAAAAACACCCACATCTCAGGGATTGCATGAGTCTAGGGTCTCTATGATGTGCTGCAGTGCTACTCCCCAGCGAACGGACTGGCTGAAGCTTGAGCCCCAAGGATCGCATGTGCACATGCAGGTACACAGTCAATACCGTGGGCAAATAGATTGTTGGTTCCATGGAGTCACTCCACAGGCAATCCAAGCAACAAGATGCCCGGCCTTGTGACCCTGGACTGGCGTGTTCTCATCAGAACAAAAATGAGAAAAAGAGTGTGGCGGTCTGCCAAAAGGCAGTAAGGCAGCGAACATGTTATTGCAGAGAAACGAAGCGCACCCCCCAAGGGGGCAAGGGGGGAGGCGGGTTCCCAAAAACGCCTATATCTGTTTCTGGGAAAGTGGTGGTTGCCCTGCCGAAGGGTGCCGGACGTGACCCAAGTCTATGCCGGAGGCTGACGTGACCCAATTCCCTGCCGGCCGCAGGACCATGCTGCAACTTGCTGCCGGAGGTAGCGTCCACACTGGCAATGTCCCCCTGCGTTGAAGGGCCTGTCCACGCAAATGCTATGCTTGCACCTGTGCCACCGCCTGCGCGTGTCTCTGGCAATCATTTGAGGCACCCCAGGGGTATCACGGTTTGAACCAGATGACGGCAATGCACCGAGAGGCCTGGGTCCTTTTAGAGGGCACTGGCGTACAGTGGCAAAGAGCCCCGCGACAACCCTTGGACGCTCCGAAATTGGCTGCCAACTCCAAAAAGTGCCTTTTGAATTTCGACAAGGTCAGGGCGAACGCACTCTTTTGATGGGGGGTCCCCCCGACGTTCCCTCGGTGTCCTGGCGCCTGGACAGCAGGCCACAGACTGCACTTCTGCACTTCTCCCATTGCCTCCGCGAGAATTTCTCTGCTCGACTGCGAATCGCTCAGGTGCACAATATTTTGGGGCTCCAACTGCCTCCAGGACACACCGTGCCCACTCTTCGCTGCGACTTGCCTACGCGCACATGCACCCCGTCGTTGCCATTTTCCGGGGCATTTCCGCGGGTTTTGCAACGTCTGCCACTGCCACCCAAACCTTCTGGACCGAGACTGCAACAATTGCGTCATGCGAGACATTATGCACGACCCCTGTTCCCTCATTCAGCCTCAACTCGCCCAACCGTCAGCGATTGCAAAACAATCCAACGCGCCATCTTTGCGGCCGCATTTTCCCCAGGCACATCAGGAGTACATATCTGGTCATTTACGACCCCACCACCCCCAGTCAGGTCGGTCAAAGCTGGCCAACCCCTGTCAGTGTCGTTGGGTCACCTCCAGGAAAGACGGTTCAGTCATGTCTGGTCAACTCTGGCCAGGATTGGTCAGCTGGTCGAGTCAGGAAAACCGCAGCTTTCATCTTGCCTTTTCAATCTGCCAACAAATGATGCAACGTCAACTCGAAACCCGTGTGCCTCAGTGCGCCATTGTGCTTGGTACCGGCTTGACTTTGTTACAAATACATACAATGTGTACATACTTGGGAAGAGCAAATTGTGCTGATGAAAAATTAAAATGCAGCTCAAAATCTCTACCCCCCGTGTCCAACGAACAATTTTGTCCTCAAAAAATACGGTCCAAACGGGAGTGTTCGTTGGACACGCCGTTCAGTGCGCGCGACAATATTGCGAAATGGCGGTAACACATCCCTAGACACAAGACACCTAGCCCATTCAAAGCACAAAGCGATGGAGGCCTCCAATTAGCGCTTCAAAGCAAGCAACTCCTTTTTAATTCTGCCGTTTGTCTCTCCCTTCCATATGAACACCAGTTTAGGGTGTACCTGTGCTCCCCCCCCCCCCTTGCTGCTCGTCCCGCACCAGTTCAATGTCTTCCCTCTGCGCACAAGTCATAATTCGCTCACTCATCTTGACATATTTTCGGGTAGCCCTGGGTGTGCTGCCGCCACTAGCAACCATATTAACACCGGTTTGAGGCACACCACATCCCCTAAAATCACAGCTTCGTCACCCTCTTGATCAACCCATGATCTGATGGCAAAATGGAGGTATGCCGTAATATCATTTTTTTGCCCTTCCCTTTATCTTTACAACGACACGCCCATTCCTTGCGTACTTCAAGCGTACAAAGTCATCTCCTTTCGTGGAAGGGCCCAAGAATTGTGGCTTCTACAAGCTCACCACTGTAGCACCTCCGCCAGGTGCAAGCAGAGAATCAGTCATGGTGGGCAATAGAGGTCCTTTAGTTGATGGACACCATTCCCTCACATCCTGCTTCACAAAATTTACCCACAGTTACTCACTACAACCCCTCATTTCCCCAATCCTTTGGGGGAATGTTTGCCCGGCGCGCTACCTTTCTACCAACTATCCCGACTTCAGCCCCACATTTACCCTCTGATGGAGAAGGCCCCCCAAATAGACCATGATGGACTGCACACCTTCCCTACAAGTCACGTTGCATAATTAGGCAATAGCTGTGAATTCAACAACTCCAAATGTCATTTGTATTGTAACAAACGGTACTTTGCCTTTACCTTTCCCATAGATTTCGTTGTGTTAATGAGTCCCCAAGCCACAAGCGGTTTGGACGGCGTTTTTGCCTCACGTCACAAGAACGAAGCGCAAACTCAGCATTGGCTACATCACCCCTACCTTCTCTGCCTTCTCAGGGGCCCAAAGTTGGGCGGAATGGCTACATCACCCCTGCCTTCTCGGGGTCCCCATAGTGGGGAGAAATCAATATGGCTACATTACCCCTGCTTTCTTGGGGTCCCCATGGTGGGGAGAAATCAACCTAGTAAGGAGTGCATGTGGTGGAAACGAGCAAACAATGGATGAAAATGGTTGAAACTGGGTGAGAATCCAAATATACCATATCCCGAATGTGAAAGAAGCATCAAAATACCCGTGAGAACAACAATAATGCCCATAGTATCACAAAGTATGGGGTTCTAGGACGGCTAGACGTCCAAATAGTTGCACTGCGCACGCCCTAAAAGGTCACTGGTGGGGCACGGGTCAAAAAAGATGCCTAGCGCGCCCCCGGCGTGCTAACGCTCCCCCTTTAGCCCGAAACCTCGATTTTGAAGCCCGGTACATAATTAAGTACACAACTAATTATGTACTCAAAAAATACGGTCTGAACGGAAGTGTTCGTTGGACACGGCATTCGTTGGACACCTGGGGGGGGGTACTACTATAAATCATTTTGGAATGGAAATCGCCACAAGAAGCGAGGACTTTCAGCACAATGGGCAATGGACTGGTCATCCAGCACAGAGCACCAAAACATCCATCACTGGCAGGATTCCCACACGAGTTGCACCCCCTCCCCCCCTTGCATAGTAATCGCCTGCGCGCGTCGGTATCTCCTCGCTGCCCCGAGGGAACATACCCCAATTGACAGTTCCCTCGCCCCCCGGATGACTATGCAAAGGATTTGTGACACGAAACACGCCATGCAGACCCAAAACACGCCATGCAGACACAGGGGCATATGAACCACAAACTGAGCCAGGAACATGGTCAGCTCTGCTCAGAAACAGGCTCTGTGCGCCACTTTTTCTGGCGGGAGCATTTGACTCTGAAGAGCTGCACATGCTCAACAGGGGCCACAGGAATGGGTTCTCCAGCTGCAGACTTGGCTGCCACCTGGGCAGCAGGTTTGGCTGCACTCTTGGTTGGGGGTTTGGCACGAGGTTTGGCAGCTTTGGGAGCAGGCTTGGCAGGGGTCTTGGCAGTGGGCTCCAGCCCCTGTGGCCAGCACAATCTTGGCAGGCACAATACTGCCCCCAGAAAGTTGAAAATTGACAACAGCACCAGCTGGGTACGTGTCAACATGATCAACATCCATGGCTGAAATTGCGGAACACTGAAATGCTCTGGATGATACAGGGTACGGTGGAGTGCCTTGGATGCAAGAAATCTGAAGTACACAGCAATGCACCAATAATACCACCTTGTCCAGCCAGCAAACTCACAGGAGAAGCTCAGTATCTGACCTTCTGAGTAAATTTGCAAAACAGAAAGTAACGGTTCCCTCGCCCCCCCGCCTACTATGCAAGGGCAAGTACTATGCAAGGGGGGGGGGGTACAGTGTTTGATTGGGTCATGATTTTGCCTTATGTGGATGAGTTGGTGAGCGGTTGAATGTTCGGCAACATACAGAAGGGGTGAGGCTGAGTGCGGAGCATATATAAAAACAGGTCCAAGAAAAGTAGACACGATGCGCTTGCCTTTTCATCACACTGACTTTGGAATCGGCACAGTGATTTGCATACAGATCACCCCACCGCGCGCTTTGCATTGCGTGTGAAGAACAGATTTCAGGCAATGCCCCACTTGTGAGTGGTTCGTTCATTTTCTAACAGGTCACAGGTTACGCCCTTCGACCTACCCAATTCAGATTGCCTTCTCAATGCCTGGTTTCTCCTCCTGCGACCAGTTTTCTTCACTCTTTGAAGCGAAAGCCAGAATAAGCTAACATGCGACCGACTTATGCCCAAACTGGTCGATACCACATGTATGAGGACAAACCGACCCGCCGCCCGAACTCGGATATGGAGTGCATTTGCTTAGCACACCCATGTGGTGCTAGCCTCCAGTGTTAGAAGGGCTGTAGACCATAGGTGGGGAGCGCCCCCCGCCGCCCCTCCCACACCCACCTTGAAGAATACGAACATCGAGCGCAAAGCTGCATCTCGGCAGCAGTCCCAGGGCGCATCATGCAATCGCACTTTTCCTGACACCTACTGTCTCCATTCCACCTATGTTCCAGCCCTGTCCACCAGGTGGCTGATGTTGTCAAGAGGTGGGGGCCGGCACAACGGCAAAGAACAAACTGATCACACGGCCATTAACTGCAAACAGTGCTTGGCGCTCATTTGCCCTGCGCCACCCTCTCTTGCAGGGTCTATCTTAGGAAGTTGGGGAAGAAAGAGAGGAGAGACGTACGCCCGCCCCAGAAATGTAGTTGGAAACACAAAAGAGGATTGTGAACATGGAAGGCAATGGGCAGAAGCAGTGCAGAGATTATTGGCCGTCGCAAATGCGACAGTGAGAATCTGAACTGCATTCCACCGGATCGGCCTGTAACACTCTACGGCCGTCGTAGATCGGCCAAAGGAGACCGGGAGAGACAAGGTCCACAATCTCGGTAAACTCGGACCGTCCAAAAACACGGGTGTTCAATGTACTCAGATTCAAAGTCATTCTTAACTTCCCTGGGCTATGCCATATCTTCGTCTGCGGTACGGCTGCCAGTATATACGTGGACCCCAGGCCTTGATTGGAGCTGCCCAAGCTGCTTAGGATCCAGCGGCAATAGCGATACACGCCGGTGCCTCCCCCGTGCCTCACACCCGACCTACACGTCGAACCATCACTAGCATTGCGGTGGGAATCTTCCCGAACCCCCTCCGTGTGTCCGTGGCACCGGCAGACACTCAGTGTCAACCCTCTACCATGCACTTCCCTGCATCTATGCGTTGGACATGGCGTCCCTGATAGACATCCGTCCCAGGACTTGCCTGCCCAGTACCGGTGTCATGTTCCCGCCGGCCCCACACCCACTGCGTACCCCTTAATCCAACGCTGGTGCCGTGGCTGCTCTGGAATTGTGCGTCACCACGGCGCCCCCGGTGCCACCTTTGGCTGATGCACCAGCACTCATAGCTTTGGTTGCCGCCGAGGCGAAATTTTGCATCATACTCCTGTCAATGTGCTGAGGCATGGGGTAACTCCGCATCTTCGACATATTATAATCTTCCTTGTTGGCCGGCACCACTGTAATCCCGTACTGGTCGCAATACGATTGTGGTGGGGGCGCAACCGTGGGGGCGGTGGCGGCAGAATAATACATGGCAAGGGGGTCTTTCATCATGCTCGAGAGTCCTGCAGGACCGCCCGCGGGAAGCACCTTGGAGATCCCATCGAGGGTTGAGAGCAGACTAGCGGGAGTGTTGACCGCAGTGGGGGGCAATGAGGTGGGGGTAAGGGGCTCCACAGCGACCGAAGTTGGAGAAAGGCGGGCTGGAGGCGTCGGGGCGGAAGGCGCTTGCAGTGGGGTTGAGGGTGTTGCAGGGATCGGGGGAATCGGTTTCGACGGGGCATGAGTTGGGGAGGGCATGGTGGCTGCTGGGGGTGGAGTGTGAGTTGGGGAGGGCATGGTGGCTGCCGGAGGTGGAGTGTGAGTTGGGGAGGGCATGGTGGCTGCCGGAGGTGGAGTGTGAGTTGGGGAGGGCATGGTGGCTGCCGGAGGTGGAGTGTGAGTTGGGGAGGGCATGGTGGCTGCCGGAGGTGGAGTGTGAGTTGGGGAGGGCATGGTCTGAGGTGGAGTGTTAGTTGGGGACGGCACAGTGGCTGTCTGAGGTGGCGTCTCCGCTGGCCGGGGCGGTGCCCCGGTAGATGGTGCTGCCCCAGCGTCAAGACCCGCGGCCGGTGACAAAGCCTGTGCGCCCCGTTCAGAATTGCGAGATGGCTCGTGCGGTCCACGCTCTACCATCTTCTTTCGCCGCCCGTCAGCGGTTTCGGGGACCCTTTCGGGGCCGAGGTCCTGTACCACCGCTGATAGTTCCTCGGGGTGCAACTTGGTCACGTCTGAGTCGACATTATCATTACGCAGCTCCAGCCACGGGTCGTCCGCATCGTTTTGGGACCGTACGTCCCGCGAAGGATCTTTAGCAGTACAGGTAGGAGAGTCCACGGTTGCTAGAGACTTGTACAGCTTCTTGGGCACCACCGCTGGGGATGACCTACACGGCACAGGGAGGGATTACTGGGGAGGTCCGTAGGAACACATCATCGACAAGGTGGTTGGGGGACGGAACTGTAAGAAGATACATCTTCGGCGAAAACATCCCCACCGGTGTAATCCCTTCCAATCCTTTAAGCGTGCGTTTGCGCCAGGTTCTCGAATGGCGAAGGTGTTCATCCAAGGTTGCCGGCGGATGGTCTTGGCATGTCTCTAGGCATTTCTCCACACCAGTCATCGCGTGCTTCCAGCAACCGCTGGGAGGTCTTTAGTTTTTCTCTAAAATTGAGGATGTTTGCGCACAAGTAGTTCGAATTCTCCCTTGGGCTTCCGCATTGTGAGATCCAAAAAAAGTAGTCGAGTTGGAATCTACCACTGGGGCGGCCTTCAATTTGTTTTTGGGCCCATAAATATATAAGAGATTTTGGGTAACCCTAACCCTAACCAGGGAAGCTTGTATAACCACCTCAGAAGATTATCCCACTATTCAACACAATGCAAGCATGCACAATAGAGGCTTGGCAGCTTAAAAAATCATAAATTTGCCAAAATTGCATGCTCAATTTGCGCCACGACTAGACTAGACTTGCACATAAACATAAAATGTACGTATTACACAGTTGCCCTCCTTTCCCTAGTAATAATCCCAATCACACTTTGGAAGCATGGAACAATGAGCACAAAGCAAAGCAGAGAATGTCAAACGGCCATAACTTGAAAAAAAATAGATACTCAGAAAGCATAATGGTTGGTTTGCACATTGGGGGGTTGTTCAACGCATGAATGACAAATCAAAATCATTAATGGGGGGTAACATCATCGCGGTATTACCTGAGTCTCGGAAGAGCCGACAATTATCTGCATGAAATCACGGCCCGGTGCGCTTCACTCCCAAGGGCCGCGATTTGAGGACGACTATCGTTGGCTTGGAACGATGAGTTAATAAATATTAATGGGTCGAAATTAGACCCAAACCAATGATGGTGAGTTGAATGCAAGTTGTTGATAGAGGAAGGCGGTACAGCAAAGGCAACACCGGTGAAGGCAGACCTTGCATCATCAATGTGGCAAGCATGCACTGGGCAAAAGTTGTTGATCGGGGAAGGCGGTACAACACAAGCAACACTGACAAAAATACGCCAAAAAAAGGCGGACCCTGCATCATTCAATGTGGCTCTGAGCACAACTCAATGCGCAAAGTCTTCTTTGCTGACAAAACTTGAGAATGAACGACGGCGGAAAAGGGAGATGCTGGACAAATGATCCAAAAAGAAGCGACCCAAAAAGAAACATTCTCAAATACTGTCCAGAAGAGTAAAATGATCCAAAATGATCAATAAGAAAAGAGATCGAAAACAGGTCACACAAAACTTAAGACAAATTGTTGATTGTCCGTAATTGCAAATGGCCTAAACTCAAAGAGGTTTGGCATACCGAGAGTAAGTTCCGATGAGGCTTCGTGCCATCACCGGCACAACTTGATGACCAACGTCCGCAAGCCGGTTGATCCACGCCGGCAGCACGAAATCCTTGCACAAGGCTCGAGCAAAAGCCATGCTAAAGTGGTTGCAATTGTGACCGAGGGCATCATATTTACTTTGCATCCACTCGGGAGCATTCATAAATCCCACGATGAGGGTGTGTAGCTCGTCTTGCGATAACTTTACAGTTCCCAACCGAATGCGCTCCGCAAGCGTCGGGTATGCTTTTTGAGGTGGCAACCAGAACACACCACTTTGCGAATCCAACCCTTTGGCGGTAGGGTCGGATGGACCGCCGTATTGCCACTCCTTGCCATCAATTTCGATTCCTGAGTGGTACAACTTCAAGGCCCACAAGAGCGCACCCTTGGAGATGAGATAGACATTCAAATAGACAGTGTGAGTCGCCATTCCATGCATTCCATGGCCACATGCGACCATAAAGCTGTTTGCATGGTAGAGGTTGAAACAATGAAACAAGGGACACGCAATCATGGAGGAAATCTCAATCATCCATCGGGAGTCCCTTCCATTGGAGCACTTCGACACATGCAACTTAACATTCGTTCGAATGTTGAGATTGTCTTCAACGATGGCCATATGACGTCTTTATTGGCATTCGATTTTTAGCCTTGGACCGGTGGGGCTACTATCCACAATGGAATGAGCATTCCTTAATTCTCATTTTTGTCTAGCAAAATGCCACAATAACGATTCAAACGTTAGGAGTTTTCTTCAACTTTATGGGCTCGCTTGGATAACCCTACATGGGCTTTTGCCCCTACGGGAAGAAACCGGAGGTCATGTATGAGCTTCAGTTCATTTGGACGGTATTCAGCGAAGAGTATTGATATGCAACCCTCGCAATGTATTCTCCTTTACTATGATGCAACCTTGTCAATGGGCAACGATATGAAGGTCTCACCTCTCAAGGGCGAGACTTCCAAGATACAAAAAGGGCGATAGGCTATGAGAGTTGGGGAGCCCGTTCATGAAGCCACCGTGACTATGAAGCTGGTGAGGTGAGGTGACAAAGCCCCAACCGCTAACTTTGGGGGTTGCATGCACGGCCATGTTGCCATACCCCATGGGCACATATCTCGACTTGCTCTCGAGTTGGCCCTCCCATGGTCACCAACCGCAGAACGAAGCCTAAGTTATGCTCATATGTGTATGCAAATGCTACTCTATCACAAAACGTTCGACTCAACACGTGCCATACATCCTTGGAGCCCCTAGGGTGGTGTGACCCAACAACCACCAAGGTAGCGTGTCGTGTTCAAGGAGCCCCTACAATCTCACCACCCACTAGTCACACAATTTGCAGTATGTCCGTCCTTTATGTATCATGTAGAGGAAGGCGGCCTTGTTCTTGGGCAGGTTGTGGTGTATCTCCATGACCCATTCCCACCACCTGTTCTAGAAGAGCACGTCAAAACACTAGTTGGTGTGCCCAATCGGCAAGCTAGGGGATTACAAGGGAATCACCCACTTACTTGGGTTGAGGGAGGCCGTGATAAGAAGAATCACATGGGACTAAGAGAAGAGAGAAGAGCAACATATCTTTCGTCCAAGTTGGCTCATAATCTTGTATCAAGGCACATTGATTACAACCTTGCGGTGAAAACCACATGCAGTATCCGTTTGTAGGATACAACACAATGCAAACGCAATGACGTTGTCATGCACACCGTGTACGTGACGGTGCGTACTTATTCTTCTTGCACACCGAGTGCACTTTGGACGTTTGACACATGGGGAGTCACATGGGGAGAAGAGATGGACTTAATATGATTGTTGGTGATCTCGATCAGATATGTGGATCTCAAGGGCGAGACTTCCCAAAATCCAAAGATCCAAAAAAGGCGACAGGCTATGAGATTTGGGGAGCCCGTTCATGAAGCCACTGTGACAAAGCCCCAACCGCTGACTTCATGCTCATTTAAGCCAACTACAATGAGCCTTGTTATACGTCAAGGGGCAAATCCACGGATGGCGCGCACTGCTTAGAATGCTATAGAGTGCAAACACAGCATGGTGCTTCACATCAACATTGTTCATATCACAGCATGTTTCTTGCAGCCCAAAGATTTACCAAACAACGTTTCATGCAATTTTCCAAAATAGATCAACAAGAGCAGTCTACCTTGCACAAGGTGGGATGCAAAGTTTGGTCAATATTTGGTCAATATTGCTGAGTCGCGGTGAGTCTCTCTCCCCTGGACTCGGCGACTGGTCTACCCCACCGCTGCGTACGTAAACAGTCTCGGGAACAAATGGTAACCAGGGAAGCCAGAGCAGTCCCGGGGAATTAGGGCTTCTCTTGGTGAAGTTATCCCCCGATTTAGCGAGACTTTGTGTGCGTGCCTTTTTGTGATTTATTCGAATGCATAAAACGCTTTTGGCTTTGGTCTTTGGTCCATGAAGAGCAGGTTCAGCACTAAGTTGCTCGAGTTCATTGCTTCATTTCTTGCACCTCACGATTTAGATATCCATGGTATGGATGGATCGCCCTCACAAAGTACCATAAGAATTGTGGTGTCCAATGCCACAGTAAGCCAATTTCACGAATTGAAGTGGATCAAAGGCCATGTAACTCACAGGGGTGCTGTCCATCCACAGGTTATTAGACCAAAAAGGCCTCAAAATCACCCACCTAACCATCTGCCACATGCGGAAAGTCGCCGAAAATAAAATTTTTCAGAACTGTGAGAGATCGAAATATTTGTGGCAAAAAAGATTCGGCGTACAAATATCTAACCTTTCATCAAACAACCAAGCTCACACTTCGGGCGTTCCTTCACTACCTAGGGAAGGAATTGCCTAGGTCAGCTCGCAATTGGCGCGCATTTTCCCTAGGTAGTGAAGGCAGTGCCCACACTTCACCTTTCTCCCAGTGCTCCCACGCAGATGTCGCGGGCTCAGTTCTTCAGCGTAGGCCGAACGAGCCCGCGACACCTACACGGCTGTTTCACTGACTTCACGACAGTAAATGTACTGTGCCGAGCGAAGAACAGCAAACATCATCAAAAAAGTGCAAGTAATGCTGTATTTTCAGCAGACATTGCAAAACATCTTTGAGGTTGAAGTGGTTTTGGGGTTGTTGCCAAGACCCATTCATCAATGCCCCACTTACCATGTACCTTTTGGTTACATTGAAATTTGTAGCCACTTGTTGATGGCTCTCACTTGAGTTGTCTGTGTCTCATGTGTGAGCTTGGGAACACCGGGAGAAAGGTGAGGTTGTTTGATGAAAGGTTGGATTTTTGTACGCTAAATCTTCATGGTTTCTACTTTTGGCTTGCTTTTGGCTATATTTTCGCCACAAATATTTCAATTCCGCCACGGTTCTCAAAGAGTTTATTTTTGGCGACTTTCCGCATGTGGCATATGGTTAGGTGGGTGATTTCACGCCTTTTTTTTGGTCTAATAATTTGTGGATGAACAGCACCCCTGTGACCGGCCGCAGATCGCCAGGATGTGACCTTGTTTTTTAACGCGTCATGCCCTTATCTGAAACACCCGGGGTCGTTCGTGCAGCCTTCCCCCTTTTTTTATGGCACGTAAACACACAACAAACTGTGTGCATGTGCATGCACACGAGAACACGATGCAGCAGCAACGAGCGCCTCAGGCAGGCAAGAGGCAGAAACCCCAAACCTGTAAATAAAAGCACGGGATAGCAACGTGCACTCCAATGCTATTTGCGCCCACTCTTTCGCAACGTGCATGTGATCAAGTCTTTTGTTATTGCTCGTATTGTTAGTGTTGGTGAATGGGTATGGCACCGGCTTTCATCCACGGCTATGGCTTCACTTATGGTAGGTATTAGCTCCACCTTCACGCTATGCTTCCCACCTTCATGCTATGGCTCTTACTTCACTCATCGCTATGGCTCGGGCTTGAACTCATTGCTATGAGTCCAGCTTTACCTAATGGCTTGTAGCTTCCACTCGTGGCTACGGCTCCATGCATCACTGTTGAAAACCTTCGCTACCACAAAAACTTGGCATTGGCTCCGACTTTCACTCATGGCTATGGCTGCACTCCTTGCTCATGGCTATGCCTACATGTGCCCATGGCTATATCTCTTGTTCATTTACAAGAGCAGGCAATGGTGGGTAGCGGGATGGCATTGCTACCCTCCTAACTGTTGGAAGAAGTCAGTGAAGGGTTTCCCGTGTGAGCTAGGTGGGTGACTGCTGAAGGCCTCGATGTTTGGATTCAAGAAGTAGGGCAATGGGATGATTCATCCCCGGGGCAGATATCATATCGCTATAGATGTACCCAAATGTGTTCGCCCAATGTTCTGTAATTATTTTGCAACTTTGGACAGCAGTGAGGTGATGCTTGCTGCAACATACCCGTCGGGTGCGTTATCCTGCCTCATGTGGCCCACCTCCGTGTGATCTAGTTGTGCTCCCCGTTGTGTAGCCCACATGTATCTTGGAGTTTTGGGCTACTACTAGTTCTATAGCCCACCACGCTGCACACGCTGTTCTATTATTTGCTGAATGTTCAATTGATTCGGTATACAGGATCAAAATGAAATGGGAACCAGCCAGCGACACTACAGTTGACCGGTGTGAGTGCAAAATGTACTTCCGAGGACCCCCCATCATGCTTATGAAAGGGGTCCATTTCCCACACCCGGCATGCGTAAACCCCCTCCCGGATTGTTGTTTGTGGGATCGCTGGTTGATCATTTCTCCCCAAACACCAGGGTCGTGCTGACGTGCATGATACAAAATTTGGTTTAGAAAGCTTTGATTTTGGCATGTAGTGATGTCTGCAGGCAAATTAACCTTGCTGCATTGGTGCGTGGTTTTTGTTATCAACAATATGCCAAAGCGTGGTGGTGGAAACCACTGCGGTCGACCCTAATGCAGCACAACCGATTGCACTTGGTGCCACAGTATTTGGTGCACAAATAGGAAGGGGAGGGCTAGGCGTTCTAAAGGTAGGTCCCAGCCGCAGCCCCGAGACACAAATGCTAGGTCCTAATACCCCAAACATGTGAATGGGCATGCGTGCGTGGTAAATGTGAAAACCAAATGTGTGAACCCGATTGAACGCTAATGCACCCTGTTTGGTTCACGTTGTGTGACAAACCTATTGTTGGAGCCCTGTCTTTTCTTGTCACTGTGGAGCTTAACGATGGAATGCAGAAACCATGAGTGCACGCATGCAGTGCCCTCCTTTTCGCCGACCACATGCATGTCCTTCGTATTCCACTGGTCATGACACACATCCAAGCTTTGTGCACAATCATGCATTCCTCGTGTGATTAATGTGTCGCCGCCGTCCGGTCCTTGCTCCGTTGCATTCATGAAAACTGTCGTTAGGATGGTCGGTATTCCCGGCTACAGCTTCAAAACCCGTGCACTGGGTGCGAACAAGCTCTTCGCTTCTCTACTAGTGAAATAAAATTCGATTCGCTCGATGCGGGCGATTAAAAGGTTGCAAATAGGGCAATAGTCACGTATCCACGAGTCTCCCGAATGCACCTGTGCACCCAGTTCCACCACCGAACCATGTCAGTTTTTCTCCGTGTTATCTGATTGTCTTGTGTTCCATGTCGTCCTGCACAGCCACACACATGCCCTCATACCACACGTCCTGGACACCGGTCTTGCAAGACAACTTCGAGCCTGGCAAGGGCAACGCCCTGCAGGCCGCCGTGGCCTCACTCCTCGGCCTCCCCCTGCACTCCGTCCCCAATTTCATAGCCGCCCCCTCGTACGAGGATGCCCTGCGGGACTTCCTCACCCCCAAAGGCCTGCGCTTTGAGAAGATCCCCTTGGGCCCCGACCTGGAGGCCTCCCGCCACCTCCCTGACGGCGCCGCTAAGCCACCGGGCACGACCTGCGTCCTGCGGGGGACGTCACCGCGAGGCCCGCATGGGCACGTGGTCGTGGCGGTCGTGGGGTCAGACGCACGGTCCCTGAGCATCGTGCACGACCCACACCCCGAGGCCTCCGGCCTCTCAGCAGAGCACCCGTGGGGCTGGGCCCTGTTTCTCGCGGCCACGGAGGCCCCAGGCCCCGATGAGGCAGCCCCGGCAGCCGACGGCCCGTGATACCGCAGGGGCCCGCTGGGGCGAGTGGACAATGTTGCACGGCTTTGCTTTTCTTGGGTCGTTGAGTCCGTCGATTGGCCTACAACCGCCGTGAAGAGACCCCCGTCTTCTCTTTTTTGCCTGAATATGGGGCGATCAAGTTTGAGTCCCTGATGGGGCATCAGTAGTGCCCGGGGATCGCTTGGGTCTTCTACCTCGACCCCCGTCAATCTCCAAGCAAGGCGCTGGGGATTATCTACAACCGACAACCGTCAATTTCACGACCAACCCCTGGTCTGTGCGTCCTGCGGTTCAAGGGTCTGTCGGGATCTGTGCCGAGGGCGGTGCCGTGCTTCGTCGGTGATGCATCGTTCAGGCGGTAGCTTGCGCGTGGGCCGCGGCTGATGGTAGTGCAATGCCCAGGCGCACTGTGTGTTGATTACGGGGGTATGGCCAAAAAGGCAAAAGGGAGCTGTTGATGCTTTGAACCTTCGTCCTGCGCTGCACACCTTGAACCTTTGCCATGCGAGGCATTGGTCACATTGAAAGATGCCCCTGAGCTGTGTGCCCTACGCCTGTCTTGTGTCGGAGACGCTGGTGCACAAACACTTGCTGCACTGGAGCATGCACCTTGACACAGGCGCACATTTTCCACAAACGACGAAGGGGATGAGGCACAGTGGAGCAGATGACGAGTGCAGGTGCCACCAGGCAGTCTGGCGTGGCACTCGCAATGAGCAGTCAGTGAAGTCCAGTGGGGATGGACGCACGATGCGGCACCCGCATGCCGACAACTCTATACGTAGAGGCATTGCACTGTGTGGGCAGTGGGTGTCGAGAATCTGGTCAAATCTTCATCGTTGTGGGGACTGCCCCACTTGGAAGCGGTCTGCAGGCAATTTCCCAGTGCCTGAACGCTAGGCATACACTTTATCGCTCACCACTGGTGCACAGACCCTTTCTGCTGCAATATTGTTATTGGCTGAGGAGTTGGTGCCTGCGTGCCTTGCTGCACTAGTTGAATGGTGCAGCTGCGCAATGCAAGGACCCAGGCATGTGTACGTCCGCACACAACAACTGCGTTCGCTCCCCATCTTCTCATCGATAGTTTGCAATCTCCCCTCGCTATTACTACACCGTTCAACGGCCCCTCACAACACTCGCAGTTAATTTTTTTTCGTTTTGTGTACATTAAGTGCCGGTCTAAGGGACCGATCAGATTATCCTCCAACCGCCGTTGGTTCCCCCCCGGCCATCGCCAGTTACCCTTCAACTGCTGCCGGTTGACCTTAGACGTTCTCCGCATGGTCACCCGCCGCAACGTGCCGGCATTGGCAGACACCGGCACTTTCATCTTTTTGGTTGCTATTCTGGAATGCCCTGCCGGTTGAACAGTCCAACAGGCATTAGTTGAGGCGGCCCGCATGGGTTTCTTAGCCAAATAGAAATGAACACTAAGTAATATGCCGGCTCCCAGTCAAAGTCACCAAGTAGACCTCAAAGCAGGGCGGAATATGCAATGGTGAGCAACACGTCTAATGTGTCAACGGCATATGATTCGAGTTATATGCCCCTCATCAGTCGCAACAGAAATAGACGAAGCAGGTCTGGGCACCACTAGTTTGGGCCATACCAAAGACACACATCTCGAACAGTCTGACAAGTTGGCATTAGTTAAAGGCGACTCGCAGGGGTTTCTTTGGGTGGTGTAGGCTTTTGGGCTAAACACACAGGGTATGTTGCAGGCACATGCTGTTGTACCAGGACCCAGCCAGTTCACACCACTGCAGGGCCAAGGGGACCTCGTGTGCTTTCAGGGCATCTGGGCCCACACAGACAGAGTGCATGCCCCAGACAAGGCCACAGAGCACGTCAACACGTACCCAGCTGCAGGGTTTTGGGCACCAGGTGAACAGATGATAGTGTGGGTAACCGTTGATGGAATTGACATTCCTTTTGTGTATACAACAGCCTGGGATGGAGCAGCACTCGGTAGGACAGAATCCATCCTGCGCTTCTCGCCTACGCGTGACAGGCTTCTCCTGAGAGAGTTTTTCAGCCTCTTCACCTTGGCTGATTTCGTTATTCATGAGATATTCAGTCCGCCACACCACACCCCAGCCCCCATCCCATGTGTCCTCTTGGCACGTGTCAAAGACAATGTCCCCATGGCATTCATCCATGTGCCAGCAGGTATGTCTGAAATTCTGAAATGGGTGATGTCAAGCTTCCTGCACACACTGTACCACATCGGTTTGAAGTGGGAACCACATGACAAAGTGGCACAACTGTGTGAGTGCGAATTTGACAACTCTTTGCCACTTTTTATGCAGAGGAAAGGGATTGTACTCAGCCTGCAATCAGCCCTGAGACCGGATTTTGAGTGGCAGCGTTGGCTACCAGTGACGTCACCAAATGCCAGAGAAGTTCTGAGATCCACATTCCCATCCCTCTTACACAAGAGTTTGTGGTATTGCTGTACCACACAGGGGCTAATTGCCAACGTCAGGTCACTGATTTGGGGAGCAGGGTGGCATCGCTACCCTCACTACCCTGCAGACCGGTGGAAAAAATCAGTAAAGGGTTTTCTGTGTGACCTGGCACTGACAAGTACCATCAGTTTTGCCGATATAGACCGATGGTTCATTGAGATTAAGGAGTTCAAAACCAGCCAGCAGTCCATACCAGAAGTGTAGTGTTGGGTAGTGTTCTAGGGCATACCGGCAGTGATGCTTGATGTGGCCGACAACCCCACCTATTTCGGGAGGGCTAGTGTGGGGGCGGTGGGAGGGATGGGAGGCCTGGCAGTTGACCGCCACCCTGTGGAAAATTTTTTGAAGCTCCTAGGACAAGTGGAGAGGCAAGGCACATAGCACGTAGAGCCGAGTATGAACCTAAATGAAAATGATAGAAGCAAGCTTTTGTAGCAGCATCACGAAAGGGATGGGGAGGAATAGGGAAGGCGAAATGCACAACACAATTTTTCATATGTGTATGCCATGGCATGTCAAGTACTTTGCTTGCTCTGTGTGCACCCTATTTCAGACCGTACCATGCTCAATTGATTTTGGCTGAGGAGTTGATGCCTGCTATGCTTTGCTGAAGTAGTTGTGTGGAAATTTTGGGGAACCAGGGCCTTGGCAACCGTTGAAGACTCATGTGAATATTTGCTTTGTACTTTGCACCACAATTGGAGGATCACCTGATTAGCAGCAAAACCTCCAAATTAGTTTATGTGTTGGAGTGCTCCTCATTTGCTTCTGGATATTGCCCATTTGTCATGACGTGTTGAGTTAGAAAAATGTTGTCCCCCGTTGTCCCTTGTTGTCCCCCGTTGTCCCCCATCGTCTCCCATGGCCCCGCATTGTCTCCCCTCCCGTTGTCCCCCGTTGTCCCCCAGTATCTGCCGTCGTCCCCGATTGTCCTCCTTTGTCTCCCATTGTCCCCCGTTGTCCCCCGTTGCCCCCTCTTGTCCCCGGTTGTCTTCTGTTGTCTCTGGTTGTCTCCCCTTGTCCCTAGCCGCCCCCCATTATCTGCCGGTGTCCCCTATTATCACCCATTGTCCCCTAGTGTCTTCCGTTGTCTCTGCTTGTCCCTTATTGTCCCCCGTTGTCCCCATTTTCCCACCATTGTCCCTCATTGTGCGCTGTTGGCCCCCATTGTCCCACATTGTCTCCCGTTGTCCCCCATTCCCCCCCGTTGTTCCCTGTTGTCCCTTGTTGTCCCTCATCATCCCCCATCGCCCCCGCTGTCCTACATTGTCCACCGTTGTCCCTCGTTGTCCCCCATTATCCCCCATAGTCCACCGTTGCCCCCCATTGTCCCCCGTTGTCCCCCGTTGTCCCCTGTTGTCCCTATTGTCCTATTGTTCCTCGTTGTTCCCCGTTGTCCGCCGTTGTCCCATGTTGTCCCCGGTTGTCGCCCATTGTCCCATTGTCCCTTGTTGTCCGCTTGTTGTCCCCCATTATATGCTGTTGTCCCCTATTGTCACCCATTGTCCCCAGTTGTCTTCCGTTGTCCCTGCTTGTCCCCTATTGTCCCCTATTGTCCCCTGTTATCCCCTGTTGACCCTTGTTGTCCCCCCGTTGTAGCCTGTTGTCCCCATTGTCCCCACATTTTAGCCTGTTATCCCCATTGTCCCCCCGTTGTCCCCCGTTGTCCCCCGTTGTCCCCCATTGGCTGCCGTTGTCCCCGGTTGTCCCCCATTGTCCCATTGTCCCCTATTGTCCGCCTGTTGTCCCCCATTATTTGCCATTGTCCCCTATTGTCCCCTGTTGTCCCCTGTTGGCTTGTCCCTTGTTGTCCCCATTGTCTCCCATTGTCCCTTGTTGTCCCCTGTCGCCCCCCGTTGTCCCCCATTATCCCCCATGGTCTTCCCTTGTCCCCTGTTGTCCCCCATTGTGCACCGTTGTCCTTTGTTGTCCCCCATTGTGCCCCGTTGTTCCCTGCTGTCCCCTGTTGTCCCGCTTGTCCCCTGTAGTCCCCCATTGTCCGCCGTTGTCCCCCATTGTCCCTTGTTGTCCTCCGTTGTCCCTTGTTGTCCTCTGTTGTCCCCTGTTGTCCCCCATTGTCACCCATTGTCCCCCGCTGTTCCCCGTTGTTCCCATCGCCCCACCCCAACGGCACAAGGTACACTGGGACCAAGCGAGTGGGAGATCTGGTACACCTTTACCGACAGGGAAACCAAGAGGGACCAGCCAGGAGCTGAATCCCGTATGCTCACCTAGGCACTGCCAAAATCTGTACTTACGATGAACTTGCGCTTGTGGCCTTGGCACTTTGACGTTCACCTATTTGATAAAAAAAAACCCACCACCGAAGGCTGTCTGGCCAAAGCATTCCTGTGCACAATGATGACCACATTCAGAAGCTAAAGGTGCAGTGAAGTAGGACCAAGAAATGATACACTGAACGCACCTTGAGTGAGCTATGTCACATTGATAGCTGATGGAACACAGATGCTTTTCTTATGCTTTGCACACTTGCCCTCATTTGCCATTGTGTTTCAGTGTTCATGTACGGCCATGGTGCCGTTCTCCGGGGATCCCTCCCTGTGGGGTAGCAGTACCGTTGTACGGCGGACGGAAGATGACAAGGGGCGGGCGCGGGGCGGGTGCGGATAAACACAGATGCAAATAACAGCATCACCTGGGAATCTTGGCTCAGCCCGCCAAGGACCCCCCCCCCCTCCGGAGGGCCCTCCGGGTCCAGGATAGTGCCACTTGGCCGAGACCTTCGGGCCACCTCTTCCCCAACATTCGAACCCCGAGACGGCAGGGGTCATGTGGCCACTTTGATTCCTCCCCCTGCACTGTTGCTTTACAATGGGGGCCCATAAAACACACATGCTAACCCCGGCAGGGACACCCCACCTTTAAATCTCAAGGCCAAGGTATCCACTGTCACTACTTGGCGGGTGCCGCTGAGTGACGCCCCAACCCCCTCCCCCCTGCCCCTTTTGCCACCCCCGCTCCCCCCGTCTTCAGGCCCCAAAATAATGCGGACCAGCTGGGTCTAGACCTACTGCGCCGGGATTCCCGGACCCAGACCACGAAGCCTGCACACAGGGCATGCACTGAGGCAAGAACTACACAAGAATTACGTAACCCCTGGCGACTTTTTGGATGTGTAAAGATACCATTTGTCATGCGACCTATGCACCTGTTTTGTGCTTTGTGTTTGCTGTGAGCAGTCCCGTGTGCGCTCGTGATCTAAGACACGCTGCAATACCTTGGGAACGTCGCAGGTTGTTTGTGGTGACATGGATGGATACTTGGGATGGCTTTGGATGGGCTAGTTCGACTTCTTGTACATGAGTCACGGGGTGCAATGTTAGCGCACGTCAAGTGGATATGTGATCGGCAGTGAGGCCTTGGGGCGATTAATTTTTCTCATGTTGTGTTGATTCTTCATGGTTTGCGACTCGCGCGAGTGTCTTCCAACCTTGCTTCGCTGCCTTTCGCTTGTAGGATTTCACGCAGTCTCTTTCTTGCATCTCACGGGAGTAGATGACGATCTGTGCTTCCAAGCACAGCCTTCGTTTCTTGAAATGTCAAGCACAGGGTAATGATTTCGTCATGGTAGACGGTGGCGTATGGCATGAGTCAGGGGATGCAATGGTAGAGGAGGTCAAGTGGATATGTGATCGGCACAGAGGCGTTGGAGCTGATTGTGTGCTTCTCATGTATCTCCCAATTGTTGACACCAAGGATACCACACAGCTTGACGCAAGTTGCCAAGACTTCGCCATGCGCATCATCAATTGCGACGGGTCAGAGGTTGAGACTTGTGGCAACGGAATTCAATGTGCTATGCTGTATTATGCATTGTTACACGCTTCTCGGGACCAGGCCCCAGAAGTTGGCGCGTGGCGATCGCTCCGAGTTGGGCCTCCAGGCCGGCAGAAGTTCGTCCAAATGCAGCTATTGCAATTGCCGGTCCCAGCCACCTTTGGGTGCAAAGCACGTGTAACTGTGGACATGGGAAAACCGATCCTTGGTCCGCCTCAGGCCATTCCAACGACATTGCAAGCTACAAACGAAACTCATCGTTGTGTGATTGGTGCACCGCTCAAGGCCGAGGCCGAGCATTGGGAGGTCACTTGCATTTCCATGGAAAACCCACATTGTGTCATTTTCAGCGAACACTTGGAGGATATTGACCTTGGAAAGGTTGGTCCTACACTTGAGACACATGAGGCCTTCCCTGCACGTATCAATGTGCATTTTGTCCGGGTTATGTCACGGGCGCGCCTAGCAGTGCGGCAGTGGGAACGTGGTGTTGGTGCAACCCTTGCGTGCGGCACCGGGGTTTGTGCAGCACTCGTTGCAGGGGTTCTCAATGGTGTTTGCGATCGACAGGTGACGGTGAGTTGTCTTGGTGGTGAGATGGACGTGGAGTGGAGAGAGGACGACGGCCATTGCTTGCTCACAGGAACTCCAGCTTTCGTCTTCGAGGGGTCTCTTCAGCGGCATTGAGGAGAGAGGGAGCGGAAAGAACGTGGCATACGAGGACGCATGAATGGCAGTCGTAGGGCAACCAACCAACGTTTCTAGAACGGATGGGGAACGGTCCACCCACCCAAGTACCACGTGCAAAAAAGCCGCACGTTGCGGTCGATCCATGGCGGAGTGGGGCACCGTCTCTTGTACTGGTCATGGTGCCATCGTACTGTGGAGCAGAGGGAACGCGGGTGTTGTGCACGAACTGGAGCAATTGTGTGCCCTGACCATGCAGGGCTTGTTTGCTATCCGTGTCCTGGTATTGTCTCATGGAGCTTCTGGCAATGGCAAGTCGATTGCGCAACAGGGAGGGTTTCGTGCAGCAACAACGGGCGTCACCCCCGTGTGCTGATCTCTCGCAGAGGGTAAACTTTGAGCCCGAGGGCTAGTCCGTTGTCCCCTCTCTACTACGCATAGGCTTCGTTGTCGGGGGGCACGCAGCCCT
Source organism: Eutreptiella sp. 'Long Island Sound 2002' (assembly GCA_964036045.1). NCBI lineage: Eukaryota > Euglenozoa > Euglenophyceae > Eutreptiales > Eutreptiaceae > Eutreptiella > Eutreptiella sp. 'Long Island Sound 2002'. The sequence goes on along the minus strand of OZ038385.1, from coordinate 33,986,531 downwards.
GGTTGCTGTTGCCTTTGATATGTGAATGTGGAGGGGCGAGCGCTGCTGCATATGCTATCCACTAGCACACGGCTCCCGTGGCCCCATTTCGGGGTTAATCGACCCACTAGCAAGGGCTTTCCTCATCATCTCCCTGCTTCTGCTTGCCTCAATCGACTGTCCCAACCGACCCTAAGCATTACAGTGGAAGTGGGGGCTGGGCTGGGTTGCAGACAGAACCGCATATGTGGACACATCCAGGGTTTCTGATGTTTCCGTGATTCTGCTGAGAAAATCTCCGTGATTTTCCGTGATTTTCTGTGGCATTTCCGTGCCTCAAAAAAATTCCATATGCATCAAAAGTGTAGCCTTTGAAGCCTCGGGGGGGGGGGGGATCATTTCATTGCTTTACCCCTCATGTAGTGCGAAGAAAAAAGAAAAAAGTTAGAGTTGGACACATGCAAAAAAACAAACCACGCACAGGGGGTCTACTGCCATTTGGTGAAGCATTCCACATCTCCATTGCTCACACAAGCTCCCTTCAGGTCCCTGCCCATGCTCTGCGTTTTTTCATTTCTTCCACTTGTTGCACCAAGCTGTCCTTCACATGTTTGCGAGCCGCTGACTGTTCTTTGTAGTCAATCCATGCTCGGTGGCCTGCTGTAATTGCTGGTGGTGGTGTTGTTCTTCCTCAGTCACAGGTTTGACGCTGCTGGGTGTACCAGCCCTTATCAGCATTTGCGCGTCTTTCTCTGATGAAAGTTCAACTCCTGCAGCGAAGAAGCGAAAGGTCTTGCAGCAGAGGTCTAAGATGACTGCGCGGGCCAGGGCACAGCAATTTCCTGGTATTCTGGAAGTCCGGGGAGAGGAGATATGGTGGATCAAATGTGGCCAATCAAAAAGCAGCAACAGCATTGACACCACAACAAGAGCAATAGGAACAACCATTTTGATTTTCGTGATTTTCCGTGATTTTCGATGATTTCTGTGAGTTTCTGTGCCACGAAAACATAAGAGCCCCTGACACATTGCATGGCTTCGTTGTTCGTGTACCTGAGGCAATACATTCATGTACGACAGGCTCATCCAGGCTTCGTTTCACCCAAGACAGAACACCCCCAAAATCCACGACTTCTGTTCTCCAGGGGCATGTATCTGTCCGAAATCAGCGTTGTGCAACCAGACATCATAGGTTCAGCCAAAAGTTCATTGATCTCCTCTTCTTCTTCTTCTTCTTCTTCTTTTTTTTTTTGGCGTTTTTGTACATTCTTTAGGAGAAAAGCCCCGTTGCCCAACCGAGTTTGATGGAGGTTTCTGGATGTCGCTATCCATTCCAGGATGGTGGTAGATGGTTAACGTCTGTGTGTGTTATGGTGTGGAGTCTTCCAGATGGTTGCTGTTATTTCCTGAATGGTTTGGATGGTGGTTATTTCCTGGAGGCTTCTAGCTCCTGTCACAGGTCCCATGTGGCATGCACATGGCAAGGGAATGCAGTCCTACGACGTGGGACTCCAGCTGCGAGGCCCCGCGAGGTGTCCCTCATGCTGAGCACAATACTACGGCGCTGTGACCGTATCCACCAAGGCTGCAACAATCGGACCCTTCCAACCATGACCCCGCCGCAAGGACTGTTTGCGCTTCTCATGCTGCCTGTGTGTCTCGGTCTAATAGTGATCTACACATGACGGATGATGCCCAGTGTGTCGCCAGCCGGATGGAAGCGGATGTGCAATGTGCGCGGCGCACTGTCAATGTTATGCTGACAGCTACTGGACGCGGGCACTATGTACACGTTTATAGGAGGCCGCCGCCCTCGCCACCCCCTCCCTAATGGAGCACTGGGTGGGGAAGGATGGCCTGGCCGCTCCCATCAAGGTGCCTAGAGCGTGGCCATGATGACGGGTGACACCTAGGAATGATCCGGGACCATGACTGGTGGGGCGTTACAGACGGGCCCGCGTGGACTGCTGCCAGCCGGGCTAGGCCATGTCAGGATCGTAGCTGTGACTCCTCCCTGCCAAGGTTCTTGTACTACTTTGCCTCGTCCATACCCTATGCTGTCCCCTATGCGTGCGCCCCCGGGGGGGCGGCCGGGCCCGGTCCTTGTATGCGACACCCCCCAGCCCCCCCCCCCCCCCTCCCCCCCCCCCCGGGTTTTGAAAGATAGTGGTGCCGGGTCGGCCACCAACAAGTGTCCCTAGAGAAAACTGTCCGGCGCCAAAGGCGCCAATTTTTTTTTTCATACTATGTGTTTATACTCAAAATACTCAAAATTTTGTAGAGAATTCATATTTGTGTTAAAACAACAAGAAAAAATTTTTGACCTGAAGGAGGGCTACAGGAGGGCTGCAGGCCCTAACAGCAACCCCAGCCCTAACCCTAGGGCTAATCAAGACTGAATATTGGGACCGAGCTGGTGGGGGAGGGAACATCAGCTATGACTGGTGAGGGACATCAAGAATGATTCACACACTGATGGCTCTTGACAAAGTGAAATCAGCTTGCAAGTCAACCACATCACCACAAGGCCCACTTTCAAGGCTTTTTGCACTTTTGAGGGGCCAAAAAGCCCCAAAATGGGCTCAAAATGGGCTCATTTCACCCGTTTGTTCACGCCAAATGGTCTAGGATGAGGTTTGGAAAAATGCGTTTTTGACCCATTTTTGACCCATTTTTGGTCCCAAAACAGCCCATTTTCAAGGCATTTTGGGATTTTCGGAGGACCAAAATGGGCCACCACAAGCTCAAAACGGTCCAAAAACACTTGTTTTAGCGTCGCACATGGTCTAGGATCATTTTTGAGAAAAGTCATCTTTTTACCCCTATTGGACCCTGTTGACCCATTTGGGCACCCACTTGTTTGGGCTTGAGCTTGCAGCTTGCCGCAGCCTAGTGGGCCTAGGTATTGGGGTCTAGGCGCCCGTTTGGGCAATTCTGAGGGTTGGAAACCACAAAAAGTGGGGGGTTGCGGGTGGAGTAGGTGCCCTCGGAATCACATTTTGAGCCATGTAGCCAAAGATATGGCCTATTCTTGGTTTGTGGCTGTCGGCATTTGGAGCTTTTGGGGGCCTTTTTGGGCCGTTTCCGGGACATATCATGGAGTTAGAGGGCTGCAAAGAGCTCGATGACACGGGGAAGTCAAGCCGCACATGGAGTGTACCCACCATTTCCCTTCGTTTGGCCGTTTTGAATGTGTTCTAGGGCTTTTTTGGCCCAAAAAGGGCTGTTTTTGGCCCTAAACTGCAGTTTTTGAAACCGAGGTCCGCCACTCGCGAATCCCGTTCCCGGCCGCCACCGTCGAGTTTCTCGCTCAAGCTTTGTGTGATTGTACTTCACACCCATAGGTATCATGCACCAAAATTCACCTGAATCTGAAGCACCACGACGGAGTTCTGATTTTTACCCATTTCGCGCGTGCTGCTTGCTTGCTTGCTTGCTGCTTGCTTGCTTGCTTGTTGCTAAACCTGGTAGGTCCACCCTAGACACTAAAAAGGGTTATAAAACCAAGACTGGTTCCACCAGCTCGGTGACCCTGACCCTAGGGCTAATCAAGACTGAATATTGGGACCGAGCTGGTGGGGGAGGGAACATCAGCTATGACTGGTGAGGGACATCGAGAATGATTCACACATTGATGGCTCTTGACAAAGTGAAATCAGCTTGCAAGTCAACCCCATCACCACGAGGCCCACTTTCAAGGCTTTTTGCACTTTTGAGGGGCCAAAAAGCCCCAAAATGGGCTCAAAATGGGCTCATTTCACCCGTTTGTTCACGCCAAATGGTCTAGGATGAGGTTTGGAAAAATGCGTTTTTGACCCATTTTTGACCCATTTTTGACCCATTTTTGACCCATTTTTGGTCCCAAAACAGCCCATTTTCAAGGCATTTTGGGATTTTCGGAGGACCAAAATGGGCCACCACAAGCTCAAAACGGTCCAAAAACACTTGTTTTAGCATCGCACATGGTCTAGGATCATTTTTGAGAAAAGTCATCTTTTTGCCCCTACCGGACCCTGTTGACCCATTTGGGCACCCACTTGTTTGGGCTTGAGCTTGCATCTTGCCGCAGCCTAGTGGGCCTAGGTATTGGGGTCTAGGCGTCCGTTTGGGCAATTCTGAGGGGTGGAAACCACAAAAAGTGGGGGGTTGCGGGTGGAGTAGGTGCCCTCGGAATCGCATTTTGAGCCATGTAGCCAAAGATATGGCCTATTCTTGGTTTGTGGCCGTCGGCATTTGCAGCTTTTGGGGGCCTTTTTGGGCCGTTTCTGGGACATATCATGGAGTTAGAGGGCCGCAAAGACCTCGTTGACACGGGGAAGTCAAGCCGCACATGGAGTGTACCCACCATTTCCCTTCGTTTGGCCGTTTTGAATGTGTTCTAGGGCTTTTTTGGCCCAAAAAGGGCTGTTTTTGGCCCTAAACTGCAGTTTTTGAAACCGAGGTCCGCCACTCGCGAATCCCGTTCCCGGCCGCCACCGTTGAGTTTTTTGCTCAAACTTTGTGTGATTGTACTTCACACCCATAGGTATCATCCACCAAAATTTCAACCAAATCCGAAGCACCACGACGGAGTTCTGATTTTTTCCCATTTCGCGCGTGCTGCTTGCTTGCTTGCTTGCTTGCTTGCTTGCTTGCTTGCTGCTGCTGCTGCTAAACCTAGTAGGTCCACCCTAGACACTAAAAAGGGTTATAAAACCAAGACTGGTTCCACCAGCTCGGTGACCCTAAACCTAGGGCTAACCCTAACCCTAATCACGACTGAATATTGGGACCGAGCTGGTGGGGGAGGGAACATCAGCTATGACTGGTGAGGGACATCAAGAATGATTCACGCATTGATGGCTCTTGACAAAGTGAAATCAGCTTGCAAGTCAACCCCATCACCACGAGGCCCACTTTCAAGGCTTTTTGCACTTATGAGGGGCCAAAATGCCCCCCAAAAAAATGGGCTCAAAATGGGCTCATTTCACCCGTTTGTTCACGCCAAATGGTCTAGGATGAGGTTTGGAAAAATGCGTTTTTGACCCATTTTTGACCCATTTTTGGTCCCAAAACAGCCCATTTTCAAGGCATTTTGGGATTTTCGGAGGACCAAAATGGGCCACCACAAGCTCAAAACGGTCCAAAAACACTTGTTTTAGCATCGCACATGGTCTAGGATCATTTTTGAGAAAAGTCATCTTTTTGCCCCTACCGGCAGACCGGACCCTGTTGACCCATTTGGGCACCCACTTGTTTGGCTTGAGCTTGCACCTTGCCGCAGCCCAGTGGGCCTAGGTATTGGGGTCTAGGCGCCCGTTTGGGCAATTCTGAGGGTTGGAAACCACAAAAAGTGGGGGGTTGCGGGTGGAGTAGGTGCCCTCGGAATCGCATTTTGAGCCATGTAGCCAAAGATATGGCCTATTCTTGGTTTGTGGCTGTCGGCATTTGGAGCTTGTGGGGGCCTTTTTGGGCCGTTTCCGGGACATGTCATGGAGTTAGAGGGCCGCAAAGAGCTCGATGACACGGGGAAGTCAAGCCGCACGTGGAGTGTACCCACCATTTCCCTTCGTTTGGCCGTTTTGAATGTGTTCTAGGGCTTTTTTGGCCCAAAAATGGCTGTTTTTGGCCCTAAACTGCAGTTTTTGAAACCGAGGTCCGCCACTCGCGAATCCCGTTCCCGGCCGCCACCGTCGAGTTTCTCGCTCAAGCTTTGTGTGATTGTACTTCACACCCATAGGTGTCATCCACCAAAATTTCACCTGAATCTGAAGCACCACGACGGAGTTCTGATTTTTACCCATTTCGCGCGTGCTGCTTGCTTGCTTGCTTGCTGCTTGCTGCTGCTGCTAAACCTAGTAGGTCCACCCTAGACACTAAAAAGGGTTATAAACCAAGACTGGTTCCACCAGCTCGGTGACCTTAGCCATAACCTAAATCCCCCCCCCCCCTCACCCCTGGCTGGACACCCCTCTGACCCGTGGCCAGACCCCCCCCCAACCCCCGGTTGGACCCCCCCCCGACTCCCGGCGTGACCCCCCCCCCGACCCCCGGCTTGACCCCCCCCCGACCCCCGGCTGGACCCCCCCCCCAACTGCCCCCCCCCCCCCTCCAAGTTTTGACAGATAGCGGGGGGGGTGTCGCATCAGGACCGGTTGTAGTCGCCCCCCCGGGCCTGCGCCTAACCATACGCACACTGCGCACACTGTCTGCATGTGGGCTATAGATGATTAGGGCTGTAAAGCGACGGAAGAACCGTTTCCGGAATTATGCACATACATCTTGGTCGACCCAACTTTTTGTCTTCTGCCCCCGGCATGCATCTGACGTGCCCACCGTCCGACTGCCACAAGCAATGGTACACCCTACAGCAAGCGGACCAACACACAGTAGCCTATGCAGCATCTCACACATGGGCAACACACACTATAGCTAGCACGCATGCACTCAATATGTGACATCGTACGCATACATGCACACTTGCTACCCACAGGTGCATTCTGGGCCTTAGACACACTGTTGCATCCTAATGCATTCGCACACACAAAGGGTCCCCACATACGGGCGCCACACGCTACAACATACAAAGGCACATGCCATGTGTGGCATTGCCAGCACACGTACTTTGTATGCACTGCGATTGATATAGTAGATGCTCGTTCCCTAAACGACGTGCACATCACCTCCACAATGATCGATAGCCGGATAGGCGTGGCAGAACGCCTGCACTACTACGTGAAGGAACAACACACATGTTATGCCAGCATGATGCATGGACCTCTGGTCTGCTCAGTTTTTGAGTGCACCTGTGCTGCACATAAATGGAAATTCAGCTTCCCGGGGTTCTCCCGAGTACACTCAATGACACCTTGAGCATCAAGAACTCAAAAAGAAAACACCGGCCTTGGGGAGGGGGGGTTTGAACGGTACCCCAATACATATGACTCATAATGCTCTAGCGCTGATCATCGAGAGGTATACAGACATTCCTTTGGGGCAATTTTCTTTGAAAAGTGAATCAGTTCCATTGTCTCGAGTCATTGGAGAACAACATGTTTTAGTAGGTGAGAGTGGAATAGTTGTCCTTCTGCTCATAGGTGCTGCCTTTGCCCTTTGGCATCCTGCGTTGGGTGGGCATAGCATTTCTAGTTCACAAGCAGCAATATGCTTCATCTTTGCCGAGGTCCAAAGGATTTCATGCACAAATAGTGAAATTGGGGTTTCACATACTGTGCGGCCACTTCATCGCACAGTTTTCAGGGCACCGGAAAAGGTTTCAAACCACAAGAAGAATTCTAGCACGGTGGAAACAAGGGAAAAAGCCCCAATCGGCCTGAGTTTTGAAGACTCGATTAACGCTTCCATTTAATCCATGATTTCTAATGACGGTTTTTAGTCTTTGCACCTGTAGTATTTCTTTTTTTTTTTTATCGTTATCATTCCTTGCGTAAGCTTACACCAGCCCGTCTCAAAAATTGCCCCTACCCTGGTCCACTGCCTCGTGCTTCCCCAGTTGCTGCACAACCCGGTTTGTAGTAGTAGCTCTCCAAAGGTTGATGCATGTGTGCAAGTTTGTAGCTGAATAAATGCCCAGTCAATGCAGCAATTCGGGCTGACCCTTGGACTTTAAAATGTTGTGTGTTCTTGCCCCCCTCCCCCTCCCCCAACCCACCACTACCAGGTGGGCTTTGGGTTCAGTTGCAAGGAGCCCCCCCTATTTTGAGAGTGGAGCGCTCAAACACATGTGTTTTCAAAGGATTGGGTGGTTGCCAAGATAGTAGAAGGGGGAAATGGTGGATAAGGCCATTTTACCATTTTTTGACTATTTTGCTGATAGCCATTACATGTGACAAGAAACACGCAAATAGACCCCTCTTCCTACGAATCTCCCCTGATGTCCCAATTCTTTCCAAAATCGATGTCGTTGAACGGACTCAAGCCCGGCATTTTGGCTGCGGGACCCGGATCAATAGGACTCATTGAGGCTGTCCTTTTCACGATGCTTGCTTTGGTCATTTTGTTGGTTGACAAGGAATTGTGAAGGGGAAAACGGCCTTTCAGTCCATTTTCCAAGACAACGGTTTTTTGTCCGAGCAGTATGAATCCTCTAGCGTGGCACTACATTTTATATCATCAATGGCCAGCCTGACATGAAGTCAATTGTATACTTGAAAGGGATTGACGTACCCCGTGTACGAGGCCCCCTAGAGCGGCCTTCTTGGACGCAAGGAAAAGGATGCATGACACACAAAGAACACTGGGCCCCATGAACAAGTATGGACGAAAGACAAGATCAATACGTTGTTGTCGTATTTGTGTCTCAAAAGCTGCATTTGTGATCAGCGCTTGTGCCTTGACTTGAGTTAGACAACCTTGGCAATCGAAGAGTCCATTTTGTTTGCCCAATTTAGTTATATGACTCTTGTATGAATGAGCTCTCATACCCCCCCCCCCCTTGTAATCTCCCCCCCTCTTGCAATCCCCCCCCCCTTTGGGGGGGGGGGGGCGGTCACTTGGCCCTAAAAGCATAGAAAATACTAGGCGCCAAAGGCGCCAAAGAAAATTTTTGCAGGGCGCCGAAGGCACCTGGGCTGATTTACACTGTGATACTATGGTACAGTTTTGTGGTGCAATTCCGTCCCCCAGGGAGGGAACCGTCACGACATTGGTGGGGAGATTACAGGGGGGGGGGGATGGGTGGGTCTTTTTCAGCGCAGTGCGCAGACCTGCACAGTCTGTGGGCACTAAAGCAAGGCACCGAAATCATGAAACGTTTTGGAAAACTGAGCGTGCACGGGTCATTTCCTGCATGGGAAACGCCAGCTGGCAACATAGTGTCCCTGTCACAGTTTCGTGACAACGTCAACGTGGCTGCCAAAGGGCCGTCGGCAAAATTTGAAATGGCCCGGGTCTGCAGTGCCCTGTCTGAATGTTGGAGTTTGCCTGTCCACTGTGACTGCCTTAGCAGGGGTGATGTGTGCGATGCAAGTTGCATGGGCGAGAGTCTACGCATCCTGGGAGTTACCATTTATGTTGGGACTTCTGTGGTATGTTTCTCAACCCCTTCTGTGCTAAATAATGAATGGAACCTCAAATGGGGACCGTCGTTACATAGCCCATGGGCGGTCAGCACAGGACACCTATCTAATATATTCACTGGGTCCTTAGTCAATTCGCTGCCCTTCAATTTTTCTTGGGCCTGTTTGCTGCTTAGCATCAGTGCATGGATGCAGCTAGCCTATTTATGCGACCATAAGTCGGCCACTGTTTTACGTGCAATGAAAGGTGCTGTCCACAGGGTATGCAGCAGGTGCCCCTGGTGTGTAGACGCAACCATTTCTTGGGCTGTAGTGCAGGCACGAAACCTGCCATCGACACCCAGTCGCACGATTGAATTGCTGAAAGCCTGGCTCCAAAGGGAGGCTTATTGGCATGATGGCATGTACGTGTCCTGGCATGCCCCGCACGAGGGTCAGTGCTCAGCGGTATGTGCACCATGGGATAGAGATTTTACTGTGCTGTCACGCTTCCAGGACATGCAGAAAGAAGGCAGATGACCGGGGGGGGGGGGTGTTTAGGTGAACCACGGAATCAGCATGGCATGTGACATATATCAGAGATTTGCTTATTTGTCTGTTGTCTGCTTGGCGAGACTAATTGTTACCGCTGCGACAGTAGAAGGTTGTATCTTTACAGTAGTGCCAAAGTGCCTGCTCATGGTGACTGTTTCATAAGATAGAGTCGCGGTGTCATCTGACACTGTGATCTCTGTAGGTCAAGTCGACATCAGTCACGTTCCAGTACGTGGTGAGCGACTGCCGCTTCTTGCTGCACTTCTCTTACCAGACCGAAAGGCGCCTATGGTACCACTGATGAGGCTCTTGTTTTGATCTTGCACGTCTGCCTGTCCCTACCAGACAGCAACTCAAAAAGACTCCGTACGGGGGGTAACATTTGTACTTTATGCGCCTAATTCCACACGGTTGATTTTCCGTGTTGTTCGACACAACCTCGAAGTCACAAGAATGAGCATCATGTGCCGTGTCTAGCATGCCACGTTTTAGTTTGGCCTCAAATTAGCTCCAAATCATTACTGTGTTTTGACAGTCATGGGGCACCCAAACGGGCTGGGCGCAAGACAAGTTCTTGCGTGCCGTCAAACGCCACGGAAGAGGTCACTGTCAAGTGGGGCTCCACATCCGAGCCCTGCAAAAGTGCCCCGCACGACGGATCCATCCATTCGCTCCCTTTCTTCCCCTGCTCCCATTCGGGTGTTCACGAGCAACAACAACCCGCATGTTTCAAACATGGCATTACGACAACGACGGGACGATCAGCACAGCGCCTTTCCGTCCCCCGTGCAAGAAAGCCGTGAACTACGTATGCCTGACAAGCAAGCGCCCGTGCCAAAGTCGAGTATGAGCTTTACGGCATTTCGCATTGCCAGTCCAAGGAAGTCGCTGGGCTCGCAAGCCTTCCTTACGCATGAACAACGGAGGGCGAGAGATAGCTCGCAATCGCTATCACGGTTGGTCTCACAAAAGAAGGGGTACAAAAACATTGGTATGCGTTGCCTTCGATAGCACGGTCAAGTTGCTCCCTCCCTCTATTTGGCTAGTTCGTTTCGTAAAGCCGCTTTTTTGTAGACCGGCCTGCTCGGGGTTGCTACATTGGCGCTTCTGTTGGTGGCGCCGCAGGTGTTACTGTTTGCTCCTGTTGCTTTCGTTCGTGGTGCTGCCGCCCACAACCGGGCACGAAAATTATACGGTGTTACATGGCATTTGCATGGCAGTACGGGGAGGTCCATCAACTGTAATGTGCCACTTTACGCATGATGTCCAGGGCGGGTGCACGCACGCATTTGCCTTGCGTGGTATTGAGCGCACACGTCACCCACAAATCGGCTTGCTTTCAGCCCAGCTTTTCCACTTTCTCTCCGCATCGGAGTTGAGAGCCCGTTCCGCGTGTTGCGTGTCGCATTTTCGGGGCCAAAATCGTGTCCAACGGGTCCTCGAAATGGTGGCAATGATATTTAAGTTATGGCATGAGGTCGTTCTCTTTGCTTGTGTCGTGCATTTCCCACCAAATATGTCTTTCAAACGGCACCAACGAGTGCCAAGAGTAAATCAATTAAATGCGAAAACCCAAGTTTGAGGACGTGACGCAACGAGTTGACATCCTCGAATGCTTTGGGAATATGGGAGATTCCTCAAGGAAAACGTGCAAGGGACACCGAGCAAAACCGAATGTGGTCATGACGTGCGTAGGTCCCTTGTGAGCTGAACCAGCCATAAACAATGCACCTGGGCAACAACACAAAGCACTACGGAGACAGTTAAAGCGGTATTGAAAAGGGACAGCAACATTTTTTTCGGTGCGCGTGCTTGCTTGCGCACACTGCGGCAAAAATTAACCAATTGCAGCACACACGTATCAAAGGGTCCGGTTTGCCCGCTTAGCCACGGGGCCTTTGGATTTGGGCCCCAATCGTTGATCCCTATCTTTTGTAGGCAACACGTGTTACATCAACGCCATGCTGAGTGCCATTAGTTGCATCACATGCTTCGTCAATGACCTCATGGACCCGGCACTCATGGGTAAGATGCGCAACCTCCCAAGTAGTACCGGGATGGCGTTGAAAACCATAGTGGAGGAGAGCAGAATGAAAGACCGGAGTACTATCAACCCCGCCATATTGAAAACGGCTGTCGCAAAGAACAAGTTTGTCACGTGCTTTGCTGGTGTTCTCACGCCATTTGTTGCTGCGGCATTCAAACCTCAAGTCCCCACACTGACACTTTCTTCCTCTCTCCCTTTCTCCTTTGGCCAAGGTCTCCGGTACCTTCAAGTGTGTCGAGCAGTTTCGCCGTTGAAAAGATTCTCCATTCCGAAGGATGGGGCAAGAAAACAGCTTCGCTCATGTCGTGTTGCAGCTTCGCGTCGATGGCATCTACGCTTTTACGTGGCTTCGTTTGCGCCTTCCAAACGCCACCCATGCCACGCACCGTTCAAATGTGATGGACTCCTCATGCCCGCGGGCAACCCTTGCATTCTCTTGCCTCTATTTAGGCACCAGTTCAGCACGTACCAACAGCAAGACGCCCATGAATTCCTTTTGGCAGTGCTGGATCAAACCCACGAGGAGGTTATGGGCATCTTTGGCAGCCCCAAGGACATAGCAGGCCCCCAGGCGTACACGACACCATCCCCAGTGCAGCGCAACTTTGAGGGAGCCATCACTCATGAGCTCACCTGTACGCAGTGCGGCAACGTCACACTTTGTGTGGAACTGTTCTACGTCTTGTCGCTCAGTCTACCCCCAGAAGGCACGGTGAAGGGCTTGTCCACTCAAGAGCTCTTTGATTCGTTCTTCAGCATTTCAAATCAGGCATGGCACTCCTCGCTGCCCCTGACGAACTAGCAGCACCCATCCTTCTCGTCCCCCTCCAGGTCTTACGGGGTCGGTGACTTTCCATCGTTAAATGACACAGGCGTAATTCATTACAGTCAGATACAGAGGATGTGTCTTCTCCATGTGACCTAGCGGCACCGCGTAGGTACGTGCATGCTCGGGGACTGGGAAGGTAATGCATCTGTCAATCACATGTTCTGTGCCAGCGTGATCCGGCAGGCTGGCCTGTCTGCAGCCCGCTTGTTGCTAGTTCTGTGTCGTGTGTGCACAGTTAAGCCCTGGTGCACCCTCTGCCAGATGTCCCATCTCACAACAGGGCCTCGTGTGGTCTCTACCATGCTTGACCCGCCACGCCTGGTGCTCACCTAGGTTTGCTCCCCACTGCACTATCCACGGGGTGTGCATGTTCAACATGCTCAATACAGCGCCCACGCAATCGTCCTGCCCGGTGCGTTGTCCTGCTCTGAAGTGCGGTCTAGTGTTTTCTCCAACCACAACATTTACTCTTCCCTCCTGCTCGCCGTCATGGAGCCCATCGTCAGGTTATGCAACCACCAACTCCCAGCCATGCCAGCACAAATTTCGGTGGCACTAAACTCTGTTCATCGGAAGCAATCTGAGGTCGCAATTTATTTTTGACCATGTTCAAGCAAGCTGGTGCATAAGGGGCGCAGCCTGCTCCCCTGTCTGCTGTCCGCTGCCTCCTGCTGTGGTGGCCACTGTCTTGGGTTGCCTTTGCTGTCGGCCGTCGGCTGTCTATGCTGCTTGCTGTGGACACTGCCTGCCACTGTGTCTGCCCTTAACAGCCTGATGCTCTGTCCGCTGCATGCCTGCCCGAACCGTTGTGTATTGCTGGCTGCTCTGTCTGCGATCTCCTGCCTACCATGCCTGCTGTCTGATGCATACTGCTTGTCGATTACCTTGTTTGCTTTCATCCATGGCACACACTCCCGCCGACGGTATGCCGACCAGATGGCGGCAGACAGCAAACACGCAGCAGATAGCAGACAGAGCCACCAGCAGACAGCAGCCAACAGCAAGGCAGTGAGCAACAGACAGCTGCAGCCAGTAGCCAGAGCAGCACAACGACGCTCCAATGTGCTGACAAGATGCATGGCGGGAACGGGCTTCTATTCCACGGTCCATGTTGCCTCAGATTCAGATTAAGATAATTGAAAACATGTTGGAGGCACTGTGAAATAGGCCTTTGCAATTGTCCTCTGTGCAACGTTTCGCAGAGAAAGGCACGAAGGAATATTTTCGAAGGTTTTCCAGTTTTCTGACATTGAGCAAGGGTTTCAGGTTTCAGGTGCTTTTGGGGTACTGAACCCTGGCACCGCAGGCTTGCTGCAACAGCATCCACGTGGCCATCGCCTGTGCTCTGTAAATCGCCTGAATTATCTCTGCAGGATTTCAAATGCCAAAAATGTGGGAACGAGACGTGTCATGCCCATCACAAGATCAGTGCCCTTCCCCGGATCTTGGTGCTGCACATTAAGCGATTTGAGCCCGTCTTCTCTGCAGACCGCGAGTTTGTTGGGCTTCAAAAACGCAGGGACAGTGCAGCCCTGACGTTCAATTTGAATGCAGACAGACACTGCACAAGCGACGTGCTATACCCTCCACCACTGGAACACGCGTTGGACGACGCTGCCGTGCAACTGGATGCGGGTGGAGAATTCAATGAATACACGCTGCGTTCGTTTGTTGTACACTTGGGCGAGCGCGCCGGGGGTGGTCATTACAAGTGCGCAGTTGGTCAGTCGGCCGGGCAGTGGGTGGAGTACGATGATGAATATGTGACGGAGGTCTCACGGAGCAAGCTGGCGGAAGATGGAAAGCAAAACGCTTACCTTTTGTTCTATCAATTTGGCAGTTTGTTCGCAAAATAAACCCCTCTATCGACCGTTGCTTGGCAGTGCCGGCAAATCCCCCTCTCCTTTTCCACTGTACAGGGCAGATCGGCGGGTGCGTGAGTACTTGTCTGTTGTTACGTGGAAATGCCCCCACACGCCCTGCAGATCAAGCAAGACGACAGCAGGGCACTCCGGTGGGCGGGGAGTCAGGCTGTCTTGCGTGAGTTGGAGATCATTGCTGAATGACGAAGGGGCGGGGGCGGGGGATGGGGGTACCAGAACCCCGAAAGTGTGTGTTTGTGTGTGTGTGTGTGCGCGCGCGCACCCAAAACCGGCCTCACATTTCCGACTCTTTTTCGTACATTTCCGTTTTTCCCTGAAGAATTTCTCTTCAACAACAAGATCCATCGAATACAAAGCATGCGACGATTTTTTGAACACCAAAAATTCGTTTTCACTTTTTTTTGAAGTTTGGCGTCCGTGTGGGCACTATGACAAAACCGATGACCCAACCTTCATATCATCACAACCCCGTGTTGCACTGCTCGATCATGGCAGCATTTGGAACGGTGCTATGTGTGCAGCTCATCCCTCAACATACCCCAAACCTGCACAACCATCAAAGAGCACCGTGTGTGAGAGCATGTAAGAGCAAACAAGGGCAACCAAGAAATCACTCCCGGAATGTGTGGCATGCGCTCAGAGCCCGCATCTCCCCCCCAACTCAGCATGCGCCTTCTTTGGCAGCCAAGCAATCCAGTATTGGTTGCCTGTCTGAGGTGGCATGTGTCCACGGGCCCCACTTACCTTTAGGTAGATGGTACAGCGGTTCTTATGTTGACAGACATGTTTCCCTGCCATGCCATTGTGCGGTTGAAATTGAAAGCCCGCGCCCAATGCGCCATTTTAATTCCTCCAGCCCAAACCCATTCTGACGGTTGTTTGGTCCGCCTCGGAGCTTTTGGAGGTGTGAGTAATGTCATAGGGCCAATTGGCGGACATTCTATTGGCCGGGCTAATCATATGTTAGGTGGAATTTTGTGACCGCTAGAAATTGCCCTTGCTGGGCAAGCGAGATCCCATTCATAACCCTCCGTACAGTAACATGTGTGTGTTCTCTCTCTCTCTCTCTCTCTCTCTGTGTGTGTGTGTGTGTGTGTGATTCAACCTGAAGGTTATGCACCTACATGGTGCGCCGACATACCACTGTTGCTCGCGTGCACGGCGCGCTGATTTTCCTGTGTCTGTGCGTGTGTGTGTGATTGGGTGGTAGCACCTACTACAGCTTTGCTTTCCCTGGGACAACACGGAACACGAACTCCTCCATAGATTGCTTCTTGGTCTGGTGATTAATCTGGTGGCAAATGACAGCGTAGCTGCAGCAGTAGGAGGGTCAGGAGGGTCAGGAGGGTCTCCCAGTACTGAATTGCAACTGCACTGCTCAGTGCCGCACATTGCGCTGTTCCCAACAGACCGAAAGACGTCTAGGGCTGCCCTGCAGCTCCTGAGGAGTTTTCTTTCACCGCTTGCTTTGTTCTCGTTTGCGGTTCCCATCGTGTGTGTGTGTGTGTGTGTGTGTGTGTGTGTGTGTGTGTGTCCCCTGTCCCCCCCCGCTCCGAGCAGCCATCCCAGTTCAGTCATTGTGTGTGTGTGAGCGGGTGGTTACACCCGGCTCCATGTTTCTTCTGGTCCTCCCTGCCTGTTTTTCCTTTTTCCTGTCTCTTGCAGGCCAGGGGCCAGGCACTACCAGCCACCGGCTTCTGGCGTCAACACCGATGGGTTTGGTAATACAGGCCTACTCCTTCTCCCCGCCTCTCTTCCGCGCAAATGCAAAAGATACCGACAGGGATATCTCGTGGGCATGAAAGGACTGCTGCGTAGTGCGAACATGCGATTGTTTCCCCTCCCCATGGTCAGTGGGTGCCTAGAGTAGTTGTCGTACATGACTCTAGCACTATGCCAGGATGATATCACGACTGTCTCCTCTATCACTTCACTTCAGAAAGGCGCCTAGCCTTGACATCATGACATTCACAATGCTTTCTGCTTTGTTCTTGTTTTGATGCTCACTGGCCTGACGAGGTGTTCCTGGTGCTAACATCGTTCTCCACTGCGCTCGCGGTCAGTGGTTTTCTTGTTGGTTCCTGCACAAGTGTGTGTGTTTTGGGGGTATTTGGAAGACACCAGGTACATGTCAGTGATGAGGATGAGGGTTTTGGGAGTGGTAAAGAACCAGCCACCGATGCCTCAGATCATGCAGGCAAGATAACAAGCAGACGTGTTTCTCAACATGCCTGCATTTATGACCCCACTTCAAAAGTTTCCAGTGAATCTTCTTTCTATCGGCAAGACTAGAGGTCAGCGTCGATTGATGCTGCGATTCTCTTCTTAACATTTTCAATCTGCAATCCTGCTGCTTCGCGGCTCTGTATCGAATTGCAGAATTGAGGCAGGAATTCGCCAAAAAGTTCTGAAACCCCGCGAAAGCGTGACACCGTGCGTCATTCATAATGTCCCACGGTACGCCAGGAAAGTTTATGCGTACATTTCAAGTCTGTTCATGAAACGTCCACCTCTGTTTTTGTGACTGGACTTAGCAGCCCCATGTACATTATTTAAGGTTGACGAAGGAGTCCAGATCGAGAGAGAGAGAGAGAGAGAGAGAGAGAGAGAGAGAGCGAGAGAGAGAAACACGCTATTGTTATATGCTGCAACACAACCCGAGAATCCAAGCAGTTTCTCCATCTTTAGGGCCGTCACCAGATAGGTGCCAGGAATGTGGTGCTGGAGGGCCGGTCCCGAGACCGTCTTTGCGACCAGTTGGGCTGCTGTACCGTTGCAGACAGGGATAACTTTGTGACATGCCCCCTTCGCTCCCCATTCCCCATCCAACTACACCTTCGCTTAGCTCACCGCCCCCCCCCCCCATTTCGTGTGTTGGTGGCTTGTTGTTTCGTTTGTGTGTGGGAGGGTGTCGAGGTCACTACAAGGAGGATCAAGGTTATGCAAATGATTTCAGATTTGCCAAGGGCGAAATGCTAAAACTGAACTCCTGTGTGAGGAGGGAGGGGTGTGTATGCCCTTCCCTTCTCAATGTCTGCCACCGATAGCTAGCTGCTGAAGTGTTTGGCTGCCACTCAACCGATTTCGCCCATCCCCCCAGGGCCTTGATGGGCTGCACAGTCAGTTGCAAGCCCCTTGTGGGCAGCCAGCCTGCCCCGTGCTTTATGCGCCAGGACATCGGATGTCTTGCGCTGCTATCGTCATGGCTACATCATGCCCAAGTTGAGTCAAACCCACTTCCCTATTCCTTTGTTGGTGGATTGCGGTTCCATATATGCGTTTATGTGGGGGGCTCGAGGTCACTGCAAGACATCCTCATCACGTGAAGGTGAGATGAGTGCTGCTAGTGCAGATGTAGCGTTAACCTCATCACGAGTTTTGTCTGCCACCGCATTCATTGCGGGACATGCATAGCACTGGTTGGCTGGCATACTTGATTCCTAGAGCCCTTAAGGTCCAAACAACAAACACACCACGTGATGGGTGCTGTTCGCGTGTTTGATTGCCATGGCCTCGGTGGATCTTCAGATTGTCACCAAGTTGTCCCAATCCCATTGACGTGCACCGTATGCTACTGACATTTTCATGTGTCAACGCGCGGTGCGATGCTATTGTCCCACGCTTGGACGTGACATAGGGCGAGGCTTGAGCGGAGTCCGAACGCGTTGCAACTCTTTGACTCTTAGGAAACCGGAGAAGCCACAGTGGTACTGCCATGTTGTCTTTTGTATGCGGTTGTAGGCTGTAGGAGGGCGGGGAACCGTGCACGGCGGAGATTGTTGTGCTCTTCGGAGCATTTGGGATGTGGTGACATAATTTGATGTTTTCTCTTGATACTCAAACAGAAGCCGGCAGTGCACCCCCACTGCAAGAATTGCCCCAGAAGCAAAGATCAATTGCGACCTGCCATCCTCTTTCCGCCCGGGCTTCCTAGTTTGCTCCCTTGCCATCCGCAAGACCACCGTCAGCATCCTTTGGGTGCTGCGCCCAATCTCCTTTGTACAGGGTACGGTTGGTGTACGGACCGTTAATGTCGGACCCATTGCCAGGATGGCAAATTACAACACAACCCATCTTTGGATTGTCGAGTGCCATTAGCACACGGCAGCTCGCCTGACAGTCGTGCCTAGTTTTACCCGCAACAAACACTTGCGCCGATCTGGATGCAACCTGATGAAATCTGTTTAGAATTTGCTGCACAGTTGTGCCTGTTACAAGAAGCGAAGTCGTCGCTATCCTTTTGTTCGCTTGTCTATGTGATATCTCTTCCATCATTGCGTTCTGCTTTTCGTTTGCCATTGCCTGTGCATTTTTACTAACAGCCTCTCAACACCGTGATCATCACGCCCCCTCATCTTTGTCTTCAAGCCATGGGGGGTTGCCTGGTTCAGACCCCCCCCCCCCCTCTGCAGTGGCCAAAACGTTGAGCAGTTCCGGACCACATTTGGCCCCAACTTGGCACCAAAGGCACCCGGAAAATTTTTTAGCATACGGTGGGCGGTAAAATTTCGTTTTTAGCCCATGTGTGTAGGTTCAAAATGCTCAGGATTTTATGGAGAATCCAAATATGTGTGCAAAACATGAAATCTTTTTGACCTCCCCCATCCAACCCCCCAAAACGTGGTTGCTGGGACCGGACCCCCAGAGGGTGATTTTTTTTTTTCAACAACCTACATAGCTCCGTTCAAAACGATCAGCGCAACGAGGGGATCATTTTGAGGTATATAGGGGGCGCACATAGCGCAACGCGCGCATAGTGCGACTGCAGTACAACTATTTGGGCCTATGGCTGTACTAGAGACCCATACTTTGATACCAGGGGGGCATCATTGTTGTTTGAGAGTAGGTTTTGATACTTCTTCCACATTGGAGATATGGAATTTTTGGATTTTCACCCAGTTCCACCCATTTCCACCTTTCTTCACACTTTTTTGCTCATTTCCACCACATCCACTCTTTTCTAAGTTGATTTCTCCTCACCATGGGACCTCGAGAAGGTAGAGGTGATGTATCCATGTTGTTTTCCCCCCATCATGGGGAACCTGAGCAGGCACAGCTGATGTCGGACCTCAGGATCATAATCAAGGCCGAGGGACAATCCAACGTCCTCTCCAAGTGCTATATCACGTCCAAGTACTATAATCGAAGGTGACCTCACGGGCTTGATCAACGCCAAGGATCCTTCGTGCTAGCCAAGGCGTACCATGCTGTCATCCCGAGACAATCGGCAGCGGGGCTACGCTAGACGGCCACACCCACTACCCCCGGGTCCATCGTCCCTCCCCCATTCGTGGAAGATGGACCACCTCCTGCCCCCACTAGGGGAGGTCTCCAAGGGTCTACAGTGGGACATGCTCTTGAGGCAGCGGTGATATAAGGGCGTTTCCAAGGGGTGTGCTTGGGGACTCTTCATGGGTATTCCAGTCCAAAAAGTAGCACGCAGTGTGCGCGCAGTGCAAGGGCGCCTCCATATGCCGGCACCCCCTCCCCCAAGGACCCCCCCACCCCAACCCCCACAGGCCCCAAATCATCGAGGGGGGGGGGGTTGGGGTCAGGGCGTGAGCCATGCTAGCCCCCATGTCTTCAGCACAGGTTGACGAGTCAGCCCCCCTCTGCTGACACACTGAAATGGACTCTCTTTGTGCACGAACATTCAGTCGGGGCCAACTGCCGGACACCCGCAGCACAAGTCTGGCGATCCGGAACCCCTTGGCCAAGTGTTCCAAATATCCACATCAGCAGTGGAAAGCATCCTCCGAACGTCATGGCCCTGGGTTGGGGTGCATGTGAGGCAAGCAGGCACCTTGAAGTGCAAAGGATGACCAAGATGAGAATGCCAGCAAATTGGACCACACACTAGTGTGCAACCCGAAGGGAGCAATGGGCAGTACAACAAGAGAACAAAATGCCGAACAGTTGGGACTCAACTTGATGCAGCAGTCAGCATCAAGGCATCTACTGCTTGTTAGTGTGTGTGGATTTGTACCACAAGCCATGTATACCGACATGCAATATGGAAGGGCGAAGAGGGGCGGAAGCTTTGCGGTGAGAAATGATAAGAAAGATTGGGACCCAAGCCTAGTTTGTGCCAAACCAAGTGCCCTCAGCTTGTGTTGTGAGCTTGACCCCCCCCCCCCCCCAACACAATGTTCAAAATCAAAGGGTGCCTGGGCGCCTGGTGGGCAGCAACGAATGGGATCCTACATGGATGCCCGCTCAACATGGTGGTCATCAACGCCTTAACGACCACATGGAACTGCATTATAGATGATCTCAAAGTGCCGGTAACATTGTCCACGAAGGAGATGCCGCCGGGGCCAAAGGAGGAAATCATCCCCTCTTGCTACTGGGCCAGCTATGGGGCGGTCCTAGAGCACATCCGGGTGTGGCGATGTGTGCCGCCGTGCTGCTGATAGGAAATGGGGTGGATTGTGGATGGGGAGCGCAGGCGCCCACCGAACCCGGACCGGGGGGGGACCCCGCCCCCGAGGCCGAGGGCACACACCAGCGGCCAAGGTGTGGGGGCAACTCAGGCTGTAGGAGATGCTGACCCCTGCTAGTACGGAACACTCCAGGGCGTCCTTGCGGGGTCTCCTGTCGCCGGAGGTAGCGCCCGCATACACAGGGGAGGAACCCTTCTCATCCATTCAACCAAGGAGCCTATTTGGATCGGAGGCGGCGACCAACAACTCGAGCAGCACGGATGCCGAGGACGAGGAGTCGGACGGGGGCTCGTGGACGGAGATAGCTATCTCAGCGGAGGGCTTACACAGACAACACATACATACTCGCCCTGAGCCTGCTAGCCCGGCTGGCAATGCTGGTAGCGACCAGCAAGTGGCTAAAGATAACGGGACTGGAGGTCAATGCAAAGAAATCGCTCGCCTTCTCGGCGGCCAACTCAGCTCGCAAGAAGCCAAAGGCGTTGCGGGCGGCACTCGATGGAGTGGAGCTTCCGGCACAGCAGGAATTCAGGTAGCTGGGAGTGGGAGTGCGGACAGTACCGCGACGGGGAACTGGGCCCCTCCTAAAGCAGCACATTGCCAATGGAAAGACAACCCTACGGAAGGCAAGGGGGATCCCAGGGGGCTTTGACCGCAAGGCCACGGTGGCGGCCGTCATGATTGTGGCGTCGAGTGGGCAGACATCGGCCAGCGGGACGTGGGCAGTATGGAGGCGGCCATCATGATGGCAATCTGCGGGTCTAGCAAGCCATGCAGGGCCAAAGAGCTCGTGTTTGCGCTATTGTTGCCGGGTCATAGAGTAGCGCCATGCCCCCTACAAGCGGATGTTCTGCTTGGCACACCTAGCTTGCACACAAGGAACCGCGCAGACCGTGGCGCGGGCCATATGGGAGGAGACGGAGCCGCCCAAGGCCACGGGCCCATTTGGTAGGGCCATGCAAGAACTCAGGAAACTGGGCCGGTGTACTGCACGGGGATGGTGGCACGAGACCCCGCCAGGGACAAAGACGACGGTGCACGTGGTGTATGCCGACAAGGGGTACGTTGAGCACCTCTTCCGAGAATCGATCGGAGAACACCAATTGGGAACGCCAGACAGGAGGAGGCCGCGCTCCTTTGGCGGCATGGTTGCACGGCTCGACAGGGACTTGACCCTACTCAAGTTGAACCTGTGCGCCACAGAACTAGACAAGTCCATGCTGAGAGGGGTCCTGGCGGCGGCGCTCTGGACTGCAGACAGGGTGTACCGGCGCGGCCTAAGACCGGATGACCGGTGCCCATACTATGACCAAGGGGTGCCAGAGGACGAGGACCACTTGCTGTGGTGGTGTGAGGCATGGAAGTCGGCTAGGGCGCCATTCATGGCGGAAGTGATGCTGCTAGCCAAGGCGATCAAGCTGGGGGCGCCGTCCTACTACAACTACTACAACTGTGCAGACTTACACCGGAGTCCGTGGTCAAGCGCAGCGGACTGGCCAGAGGGGTAGGATGGAAGAAGCGGTGTAGGGAACTCTACAGCCCCAGGGCGTGCCCGACGCACATCCCCCTTATTGGAGCCCTACCCAGAGATTGGAAATGGGGGGCTAATTTCCTACCAGCCTTGTTGAAGTGGCTTACGGAGCTGATGTGGGTGCAGCCACATGATGGGCTCCCGCAGGGTCACAGCCAAGTTTCCTTCATGGAGCTCGCATTAGATTTTGAGTCCAATGTAGGGGGATTGCTCCCGCCGACACCCTAGACGCGCTTCCAGGGGCCTGAGATGTCCCTACAAGAGAAGGGACGGGTTCTCTGACTGGCAGCCACCCTCTTGGGCAGAGCGCTGGGCGGAGTCCCTCTTGCTGGCGCCCATCACCACCAGAGGTCGCTCCCTCATCCCGTTGGGGGCGGGAACAATGGTGGGGGTCAAGGGAAGACCTATCTTCACGCACCCCATGGCGGTATGGCACCACTTACAAAGGATGCGTCAGCATAGTGCTAAGCGCTGGGTGTTGCACCAGCAGGCCAGAGCTTCGTGGCGGAGGCGGAAGACACAACAGGGGCATGCCAAGCCGGCAGGATAGCGAGAACGCTGCCTGGGGTGGGGCGGAGCAAAACACAGCATGGGGGCTGGACTTCTACGCGGGGCTGGTACTGCCCCAGGGCGCCCGGCGGGGACCGCGGGACCAAGTGGAAGAGCATACAAATCGTCCCCAGACGGCAGAGACAGAGGCGGGGCGAGCACCGTAGAGCAAGTGCCCCCGGGCTAGCACCCGGAAACTCGGCCGTGGCTGCCGCGAATGTGGTTGTGCGACACACACCAACACAGACAATGTGCCGCCTGTGCGGCAGTGGGCAAGGAGGTGAGGCGCTGTTGCGTGAGGCGCCACCGTAGGCACCCCCGCCACCCCGCCACCTTGCTTGGGCCACGCGGTAGGGCACGCACGGCAAGAGCGCGCACCCCTGGGGGGGGGGGGGGGGGGGTCGACCAAACGGCGCAGGGCGCAGCGGCCGAGGCTGCTTGAGGCCGCCAGGGAACGGGCCTTCAAGATGGGGACGGCGGGGCAACCCCCCCACCCCTGGCCAAAAGGGCATGTATGCAGCTAAAGGGTGAGGTGTGGCACGGACGTGCGGGGACGGAGGTGACATAAACCCCCACACCCAGAGGTTCTAGCTTAGGCGAGGCCCCCCGCTGCGACCCAAGCAGGAACATTGACACGCCCCTAGGACTGAAGGCAAACTGCATTTTTTGATGGCGCCTCAGGCGACCATGGGGGCACTGGACCCATGCGGGCCTCCCTCTGTAGTGTTGCCCCCCCCCCCCCCGACACATACACATTGTTGGTAAATGGCTTTGTTAAATAAGGCAAATGCACCAAACCTTCCGGCTACACTTTAGCTCCCGTCACCTTAATCGTGCTTTCCCCCGAGGAGTATGTGCAGTGTTTTTGGGTCTGATAGCCTTTGGTTTTCACCCTTGGAAATCCAATCAATCGATTGGAGGATGCGGCAACACACGAGCACAATGATAAGGGATTGAGGGCTGTGGGGGTTAGGGTACCAAGGGTCATGGCCTCCAACCCTCTTTCCCGCAAGCCTCCACCGGCCAGCAGAAAACACGGCCACAATGTGTCAAAGAGGCAGATATCGTTACTCCAGCCCCTTCCTCGTGCACCACGAAGTCTTGTTGCTACCGGTAACATCCAGCTAACAATACGCAACACCAATCTCACTCAGTGATGCCTTCCCGTCTCCGGCTGTGACATCAGATGGGGCAGGGGGATGTAAGAATTCAGCCCAATGTGCCTAGATACCCACTTTGACCCGGAGCCAGATGCTCGTGCCACTCGACGGCAGAACAGTGGGGAGTCCCATTGGTTCCGCTACCATTGCACTTGCTTGTCCTTTGCTCAGAGTGAGCATGATGGAGCCAGGCTGCTGGCTCAGCGCCATGGCAGCTGGTGCCACTTTGTCGGCGCCAAAATAGTACAGAGCTGGGGCAAGAGTGCCTGCGTGCGGGCAGAATGTGCTGCTGACTGGCAGCAGGAACACAGAACATCAACTAAGACAGAGAACGGGGTTGCCTGGGATCATCCCCTCGGTGGTGTCCTGGCCCACCCCTCCCCACACAATTGTCCTGATCCTGTCACACTGCCTCAAAACTTCAGTTATTTGCATAACTTCAGTTTTGTGGTTACGGTAGGCCCCCCCCCCCCAAAGAAAAGAGTGATCTCGTCCCATCACATAACACAAAAGCTGTCACCCACATCCCACGCCAGTATCAAGAATAACCAACTCAGATTTGGTAAAAAAATTTGTTAACACAACATCGCCAGGCCAGAATCAGGGCACGGATCTGGGCGAACTCAACAATAAGCGCGCCGTACAGAATATCAATGTGGGGCACCCAAATCTGAGTTGGTTATTCTTGATACTGGCGTGGGATGTGGGTGACAGCTTTTGTGTTATGTGATGGGACGAGATCACTCTTTTCTTTGGGGGGGGGGGGGCTACCGTAACCACAAAACAGTGGGGAGTCCCATTGGTTCCGCTACCATTGCACTTGCCTGCACCCTCCCCATGCCTATTTAACAGGGCGAGTGTTTTGAAATACCTTTGGAGCCCTTACCACAGGCAGAACGGATGCATGAGGCCTTGAGGGATTTCACAGGTGATTTTGTTCCCCCAACCATAGGCCGTGTCATGTGATAGGGAGCACATTTGAGGTATTGCACCAAGGAAGTCTCTTGCTCTGTTGACAAAGGGGTATCTTCTCCCAATCAAGCCAACAAGGGAAAACTACATATGTGGCTGCCCAAAGGCTATGCTTCTTGATATGCTCTCAATCCTCGAGGAGTGTGTGCACCCAGGAAGCGGCGGGAAGGTCTTTACGGCCACACTGGTAATGCTAGGTGTTCTTATCTCATCAACATTCGCTTTCTTGTTCCCCTACAACACTTTCATGTCTTGATGCTCTATTGTATGCAAGCAATAGTTCTAAAAGTTGAGATGTAGTAGGTTCTCGCTGCAACAATGCATTTTTGACAAAGCATTTTGCACACCCCAATTGCCACTGTCCCTCCTTTCCATTCCTTTTTGAATGCATGTGCCTTTGAGTAGTTGCATCTCTTGGTTGGTGGCTGTGTCAAGGAGGGAATGTTAGTGCGTTGAGTGCGCGCCGGGCATCTTTTTAGGCTGAAATTCCCCCAACCAACACTACACCGCCCACTCTCAGGACCTCCAGAGGCCAACGGCTGCATACCCATTTTGACTCCTTGCTGGTGTGGAGACTCCAAGAACACAGCCATTTTGAGTCCTCCCTGCTTTGACCCTAAGAAGGCAAGGCTTGCGTGGCCACTAAGGTTCCTCCCCGCTTTGGGGACCCTGAGAAGGCAGGGTTTGTGAAGCCATCTTGATTCCTCCCCACTTTGGAGACCCCAACAAGGCCGGGGTTACACAGTCATTTTGATTCTTACTTGCTTTGGACCTTGAGAGAGCAAGCGTGACATAGCCTTACGAGGCCTTATGGTTTTATGTTGTGTGCTTGTGGGGAAGGTTTTGGGTTTAATCGCGGTCGTTTGGGGTCAAGGGGGGGATAAAATTGGGGCTAAAGCTAGGATACTTGGCACAAAAGTAGTGTGTTGGTTGCACGTCAAGCAAATACTGTGTCAAACAATGTTAATCTCCCAAAGGTTCTAGTTACACCTTCCTTCACTTAGCTCACCCTGATTAGGACCCCCCCCCCCAAAACGTGTTCCCCCAAGAATATAGAGTAAATTAACAAGTGCAATGGGTTGTTGCCCAAAGAAGGGGGTGCATCCCACTTCATACATATTTGCCCATCTTACCCTACCCCAGCTATTCATGTTTTCCATTGCAATCTTGCCAATTGTCATCCTGCCCCCTAAAGGATTGGCAAAGAGGACCAAATTGGTAATTCTCAATTCCCCAAATACTATCCCGCAGTTGACTACCATCATCCCATCCATTGCGGTGACTACGATGGCCACAATCACTGTTGCTGTATGCGGAACCCCCTCCCCTCCCACAAATGCCCCCCCAATACACAAGGGTGCTGGTCCCCGCACACACAAACCCTATGCAATGGGCACTGTAAACAATGTGCGTTTTGGCCTTTGGAGGTCTCTAGCGGACTATCCAAAATTTGGAAAATGAGGGGGATGATGGGAAATCCGGGAAATGTGGAAAGGTGGGTAAAAGTGGAGGGAAATTGGGGCAGGTTGTTTGTAAAATGGAACAAATGCTTGGAAAATTGTAGCAATGTAGCTATAGTGCAGGACCGTCATTTAGGACTCTGTTAAGGATGGTCCTTAAGGATGACGTTTTAGTACATGTTTTCAGAGCATTATTTTGGCCAATCATGCAGCCATAATGCTTCTGCCCCACTACGGGGACCCCAAGAAGGTGGGGGTCATGTAGCCATATTGATTTCTCGGGTGATCTAGGCCTCGGGAGGACAGAGCGGTGATCCACAAATTGCGTGGCCCCTTGATGCGGAGCCACAATCCACACTTTGCGTGGACCGTTGGCTAGGGACTACAGAGCCATAATCTGAGCTTTGTGTAGCTTTGCTATTTTAGCAATGGTCAAGGTAACACATGAGACAATCATTTTTGAGGACAACATGTTACCTATCCCCACGTGACTCCAACGTGGACACACATCACTTGCACGAAGTTTGTATGGCTGCAGCATCTATATACATGTTGGGCACTTGCGCCTACGTGCGGGCCAATTGGTTCAAGTGACATTCTGGAACTTCTGGCATTTGCGATGCCGGAGCTTTAAAAAAAAACATTTTTGGTGACTCTAAGTGTGACCTAGATGGATTCCAAAACAAAGCATATGAGTGGAGACGTAACGGGTGGTGCCTCAACTCTGGTCCATGCCCAATTTTTTTTTCTGGGGAGTGTGGTTGCTTGCCATAGACTTGGCAGATCACCTGGTTTGCTGGGCTTGGTCACCAGGGAATTCCCGGCAAAGAGCAAGCAAATCAATTCGCAGAACAAGGGCGGCGAGCCCACCCATTGTTATTTTTTTGTTCGCCACAGGCCACAGGCCGTAGGGTCCCCGCAAGCGGATGCACGTGATTAGCAAATGAAACAGCGGCCTTGCTTGTCGTATGAAGAGGAGGTTGTCATTGAGCACCCCCTGCTAGTGGCATTTTTTGCACGAGAGCAGCGTGATGACTATGATTCCACGGATGACGGTGACTATCCCAGACCTTGGGCACCCCATGCGTAGTAGTGACACCCTCATGGGCAGTGTTATAGAGGGCCTAAGAACAAGAACCCATATCTCCATTGAGTGACAAGGAGGTATTGCCCCGTGAATTCTAACTGCTATGTTTACAACGCAGTCTTTGCCCGATCCGGAGTCACCAAACCAAGTGGAGTGTTGCCTCTTTTCGGACTCTGGTGGCTTTAGCACTGGCATCAGTGCAGGGAGAAAACCACAAGAGTAAGAGGGTGACAATGGGTTGACAGGGTCGGCAGTGAGGACAAGAAAATTAGGGTATGGCTGGGGAAACAGAACGAACATCTTGCACATAGATAGCAAGCCGCAACAGTGCCAGCATGTGCACCTCTACAGTGTACATAATTGTCAATTCACTACGGTTTGAGTACTTGATTGGACTAAGGGCTGAAATTGCCTATGGTGGGGGTTTTAGGAATCCCAGTTTGATTCCTTCCCCCTCTTGGGGTCCCCAAGGCGGCAGTGCTTATATAGCCATTTGGTTTCGTTCCTTGCTGTGGGGTTGGCAAGATGGCAGTGGTTACGTTGGCACTTGAGCTTCTTTCCCTTGGTTTGGGGACAATGCGGCAAGGGTTGTGTAGCCGCTTTCATTTCTTTCCCTCTTTCGGGTCTCCAAGACAGCGCATGTCACGCAGCCATTTTGATTTCTTCCCCCTATTTGAGTCACCAAGACAACAGGGTTGTGTAGCCTTTTTGATATCCTCCCCTTGCTTTGGGGCACCCATGATGGAGTCCTTGAGATGGTATGGGTCCGTGAGACGGCAGGGGTTACTCAACGACTTGATTCCTTTTTCCCTTTTGGGGGTCTCCGAGATGGCGGGGGCTCCATAGCTAGTTCAGTTTTTTCCCCTAGCTTTGGGGTTCCCAAGGCGGCAGGGGTTGCACAACCACCCTGATTTCGTTCCCCTTCCTCCAAGGTCTCCAAGACGGTAGGGGTTGCATTGCCACTTTCATTGTGGTCCCCCACTTTCCACTTTGGGCCCCCCAAGATGGACAGGGTTGCACAGCCACTTGATTTCTTACCCTGGTTGGGATCTCAAGACGGTAGGGTTTTGTAGCCATTCAATTTCTCAACCCGCTCTGGAGCCCAGTGTTGGCTACACATCCACTTTGGTTTCTCCGACCTCTTTGGGGTCCTGAGACAGCAGGCGCACAGTAGCTTTTTGATTACTTTCCCACTTTGGGGTCACAGAGCCGGCAAGGGTTGCACAGCCACCTTATTTCCTTCCCCCTCTTTTGGGTCGTGAGATGGCAGCGGTAAAGTATCCATTTCTATTTCTTTTTTTCGCTTTGGGGTCTTGAGATGATAGGGGTTACATGCATGCATTTTGATTTCCTCCCGTTGTTGGGGTTGTTAAGACGGCACTGTTTGCATAGCCACTTTGATTTCTTTCCTGCTTTTGGGTCTCCGAGGCACTATTTCTTAGCAATTTTGATTTCTTACTCTTTTTGGGGGTCCCCAAGACGCCAAGGGTTTCGTGGTGAAGTTTTTCCAGACTTGTTCCTTTTCATTTCAGCAGTGGGGAGCTTTGCATGTGGGGCATTTTCCTGTGCTGGGCAAAGCACAAGATGTGGGGAAGGGGCCTAGGGGCACTGTGGTGGTGAATGTTAGCCGATCTGGGCTTTCTGCCCTGTCTAAGACAGTTTCAATGCTGAAGTGTGGGACCAGTGCAATAAGGGGGCATGCAAGGTTTGAAGCCCATGTGTTTTCCTTTGTGTTGTGCATGAGGGGGTTCCCCTGTGGTGAAGGAAGCACAAGAAGTGGGGATGGGACCTGGGAGTGTTGCGGTGGTGAACATGAGCTGTTACGTAGCCCTGGACCGGGAATTGTCTTCGACAATTTCAATGCTGAGTGCAAGGTTTGAAGCCCAGAACTTTTGCATTGTGTTGTGCATTGTGCAGGGACATTTTTGTGTAATGAAGGAAGCGCAAGAAGTGGGACGTGTGATGTGGGGGCCGGGGCGGGGTGCGGGCCAAACAGGGGGTGGGTGAACGGCCTTTGGGGGTGGGGGGGTTATGCAGTAGGTGAGTTTCTTCCCCTCTCTATGGGGGGATGGGGGGTCCAACGGCCCGCCATCAACGCCCACGCATTCGTGGGTGAGATCAGGCCGTTCTTCGCCAAGAGGAGCTTCTTCAAGCCCGAGGGCCAGAACTACATCACGGTGCCCACCTACTCCAAACTGCGTGCGAACCAGAGCTACCCCCCCTCCCCCTTGCGCAAGCACGGCCTTGTCTAAGCATGAGGTGGGCGTTGAACCGCTGTTTTTAGGAATCTTTGGGACCACTGTTTTTCTGGTCCCAGATGTAACATGGGGTTTAAAAACATTCTACCGCACATTGTAACCCAATGATGTTTGTGTCATGTGATTCTTAGCCATTCCTGATATTGCCCTTCCACAGCCTATCACCATCTGCATCTGAGGGCTCTCCTTGATGTGGGCAGTCATGTGTGTTTGCCATCATGTGTGCCACACGCAAGCACGGTGTTGTCTAAGCACGAGGTGGGCGTTGAACTGCTGTTTTGCCTGGTTTTTTGGGACCGCGGCCGTGCTTGTGTAAGGGGGTTCCGGATCCACGCGGACGGGGCCACCAAACTCAAGGTGGTAGTTGACCGGGAGAAATGATGCCCCCATGGCAGGACAGTCGCCCCCCCCCCCCCCCTGTGATGTGAATGCGTATGCACAGTTTCTGGGTCCAGGCTCTGTTTCCGGAATGCTCAAGATGTCGTGTGTGCCTTATGTTCTAGTATCCGTGATATCAGTGTCGTTGAGGTATGTCATTAATTATCGAGGGCGGCCTACCTCTAGTTCACGGGGAGCGTGTGAGAATCGGGGCTTGGAATGGCTCAACATGGTTTTTGCGGTTCAAGTTTAGCCCCCATATCGTCTCCACAGAAATGGACTAGAGTTGTGGGGGAGGGTTTTACTCAATTTATCGTGTATCCCTAAATGCCCAAGAAGTGACGCTCAGAGTCAGCGCATAGTCGCTTGTGCATGGGGAACAGCGCTGTTTGTTGCTTGGGTGCCCTCTTTCGTGATTTGACAATTTGTGGTTGTCTAGACCAATATGGCCCGAATTGCGCGGCGCTGCACCAGTCTCATGGGCGGCGCCACGTCAGCTTGGGCAGATTTGATGGCCCTCGCTCGGAGCAAAGCGAACATCGTCGATCTAGGACAAGGCTACCCTGATTTTGAGGGATCGAGACTTGCGCGCGTCAAGGCATCGGAGAGCCTGCTCACGATACCAATGCACAACCAATATAGTACAATAGGAGGCTTGCGTATGTTACATGAGTCTATTCGAGACTTTTATCTCCGGAAGTATGGGTGTGCCTTGGATCCGGCGAAGGAAGTGGTTTGCACCTCTGGAGGGACGGAGGGTCTTTATTGTATGATGCAAGCGTTGGTGAACCCGGGAGACAAAGTGTTGATGTTCGAACCGTTTTTCCCATGGTATCTTCCGGATGTCAAGCTCGCCGGTATGCTGCACGTGAGGACGAACCTTGCATGCAAGAGGGAGGGGACGGGTGATGGGACTTGGTCAGTGATCGGTTGTCTGCGCCGAGGCAAGTCGGCAGCCCCGGGGATCGAACTGGCCCCGAAAGGTGTCCGTCTTCAATTTCGTGCGTTTCGTGTACCGGCACGCGGAGTGGCATGCATGTTGGATGTTTCATCTCCTCCCTTGCGGACTATTACCATTGTGGTGAGACAACGTGCAAATCTCTTAGGTGGTGAACCGTTGATTGTGCCGTTGAAGCCACCTGCTTTCGGATTTGACGAAGAAGCTCTTCGCAAGGCATTTCAACAGAAGCCTCGAGTTGTAATTGTCAACACACCTCACAATCCTACGGGCCGCGTCTTCTCCAAGGCGGATTTGGATCTCATTGCAAAGCAGTGCATGGAGCATGACGTGATTGCTATTTCCGATGAAGCCTATGAGAACATCACCTTTGATGGCCATCCACATTTACGGTTGGCGGATGTCAAGGGAATGGGCGTTCGTACTTTGACCATGGGCACGTCAAGTAAACTGCTATCGTTGACTGGCTGGCGCGTCGGTTGGGTCACTGGCCCCGAAGAGTACATCGGTGCTATCAAAATGATGCACTCCTATATATCATTTTGCCCCCCAACTCCTCTGCAAGTGGGAGTGGCCCACGCCCTCAACGGATTATGTGCGGGGAGTGAGGGTGAGAGAGAAAACGAGCGAATAAGTCTCCTCATGGAGGATAATGCAAAAAAGTTGGGTGCAGCTTTGGGTGCTTTGGGAGGGGTTGAGGTGTATCCACCGCAAGGAGGTTATTTTCTTGTTTGTGATGTGGGTGAGACTGGAATGGATGATTTGGGATTTTGCAGGTGGCTCATTGAAAAGGTGAACATCAATGCCGTTCCCATGAGCATATTCTACAGCGACACCGCTGGACCATGCACGCTAGTCCGGTTTGCAATTTGTAAGGAGAGTGGCACCATTGAGAAGGCAGTGGATGCATTGGGCGATCATGTTGATTCGTGGAAGAGCAAGAGGGCCGTACTATAAAAGTCGGATTGAGGTGGACACCTAAGAAACGTGTCCCACATGAAAGGGGCCTTCTTGGGACATGATTTTTTTGCGGAGCTCGAAAGCTGCCATCATGTGCAGCCCGATGATTTTGCGGACATCTCAAACCACTAGTTGGCTTTTTTTTTTTGGACACAGGGAGCTGTTTTTTCGTTTTATGAAACCATGGAGTCCACGGTTGGCCCACCTTCACTGATAGTTGGCCCCAACCGCTGGGGGTTACTCAACGGCCCCGGCATTCTTTGCTATTTGAATTTCGAAAGGCGTGAGTTTATTTTGAGTGCCCCCGTCACCCTGTCGGTGTAACTCGAGATCCTTTCATGCCATTCTTTCGTTCAAGACGGGGAGTGCTGTTGCCATTTGCGAACCCGACACCGCGACAGCGTTATGAATCCAAAGATTGTCCCATTGGGACACAGGCACGCTTTTCTTATGGTGTTATGCATCAACGTTCATCGTAACGCGGGCTCGCGTTTTACGACCAATTGTAATGACTAAGGGGCAGGCGGACGGTGGGTTGCTAGTTCGGTCCGGCGCTATTCGGTAAGTGTCGACAACCGCGCGCCGTGGCCGCCGTAGCCTCTGCCAACGGCAATATGAGAACCTGTCAACCCTGGGCCTTGTCCCCAAGGATGCCCAAAGCGAGCTGTGTGCTGCAGACGTCACGGCCTCTTTCAGTATCCCATTGGACATGGTCCGCCCAGTTATCCCCACCTCCAGTTTCAGTCATTAACTCGGTGCTATCGAAGGATATGCTCTCCGATTGTTTGGTTGGAGCACGAGCCACGCGATGCGGCATACAATGCACCCGCCGCAAGCAGGGACCATTATCAGTGTGGTATACTTTCCTGTACCTGGACGCCCCTTTCCTTCGCTGTTGTGGGACGCCAGCACCTTGCGCAAGTTTTTGTGAGTCCCTGGCTTATCTGCTCTTTGGCAACCGCTGTGCCTGTCCCATGGTGCTGTCCGTGATCGTGCTTTGATGCAGTGGGGCCCTCAATATACTCAGAAGGCACTGTCGTGCCGGTCTAGTTTGCGGTTGCAACATTGCACATGCCGCACGACCCGTATGCTCGTCGTGTGGAGTCTTGGACTGGGGACCAACAAAATGACGGCAGCATTAGGCACATATTCATGTATGCCCATCATGCACACCAGGTGGATTTTCAATTTCGCTGAAGGGGATGGCTTTCCTCGGAGGGCCTTCTGTAGTCCATGGATGTTGTGGTTTGATGCCTGCTTCGCATTCACGTTGGGTCCATTGGGAGCTGAAGGTGGCGTAGTCGATGCTCAGAGCAAAGTGACACGGGTTAAGGAAGGTGGTGGTGATGTGAAATGGGATGAGTGGCAGATGAGGGTGACGTGACGGGGCCTCATGTGGCTGAGATCGGCGTGACAGGGGCTGAGGGTGGCATGACATGGTTTGAGGGTGGTGTGATAGTTGCTGAGGCGCACCAATGTCTGAGGATGGCGCAGCAGGGCTGAGAGTGCACACCTTATACGCTATGTCAAATCCACGAATCATGCACGTCACACACACTATCAACAATAATCATGCACTACAACCAACGCAACGATTTCTAGTTCTAGGTTATTGAGGGTCATTGAGGCTCCACGGTGTGGCAGGCTATCCAGATCTTCGACATTGGGTCTTTTGGCATTGGCCAAAGCACCTAAGGTCTGGACCTTGTGGAACACCTCCAACACCGGATGCAAGGACGTCATGGTTTTAGACCAACCTCACAAAATAAGGCACATCCTCCATCTTTCGATTCCTCAGGCCACCTCACCTGTCTCGCTACATATTACGAGGTGGTCATGAGATGCACGGCAAAGTACCTCAAGAATGCATGCTCCCTAATCCGCAAGATTATCAACCTGGCCTGCTGTAGAAACCTAGTTTGGGATGCTCCCACGAATGCAACACCAACAGACCAGATTCCTCACCCTAGGGGAAACACTCCTGAGTGACCGTCCCGAATCGAAATGAGGAGCCATCAACCTGGACGCTGTATGGTTGTCTGGGGGCCGGTTTTATATACTGGGTAGTGTAGAACGGGATGCAGCAACACGTGTGGGTGTCTGTCGTCCACCATCACCACGCACGCTTTACAGCTTTACACAGGCTATGGTGCACACACTTTGCGCAGGTTCGCTAGCATGTACCCTTGCTGTACATATGGACTGAACGAATATTTGGCAAAAGAAAAACAATCCAGTAATGCCATGTCCCGTACACACGAGTATATTAGTGTATAGTTTTGCGACGTTGCTTGCCACAGAACATACGGTATGCTACTTGCATGCATGTTGTTAAGAACAGACAACATCAGGAGGGGGGCCCAAGGCCTGCTAAAAAATGATGCGGTAACGTGTTCTTATGCGCATGGGCATACCAATCTGCAGTCTGCAGACATTGCCTGCCTGTTGTAGACACGAAGAGACAGCATTAGGAAAGGAGGGCAAAGGCCACCTTCTAAAAATCGATCCAGATCACTGTGCACAGACGATGTCTGCCGCAGTAGATGTGGTCTGTTGCAGTGCACCGGGGACGGCGGGGGGCTGACACACATGAGGCACAAAGGGGGTTGGTTTGCAGGAGGTGCATGCAGCTGGGGGGATTTTTGTGCACCAGGCCCACAGGAGGGGGCTTGGCACGGACGCAGTGCACAGGGAAGAGTGGGGCTGACATGAGTTGCACAGTCCGACCCACTTTGCGCATCGTTGAATGGGGCCCACAATTCTAGCAAAACATGCAATCATCATGGCAGAGGTGCGCCTGTAGTTGCCAGAAAGGCTGAAACAATTGGCATTTCATCCTCCGTGTCCCTCAAGTTCGCACTGTTTTTTTGTGTCATATCCCAGCGATGACTTCCAAATATGGTATTGTGAGGTGATGACGCGGGTCAACTCCCCATGTTGATGTCCCATTATCCTCGCAATGTAGCTGCGCGCGGTACCGGCTACCAGTATGCCGAATACACATCGCAAGCCGAGGACCGATACCTTCAATACAACATCAAGCTAACCATCATGGGATCGGATGGTTATCTTTGCTCCACAGGATCAATGACTTCATCCAGCAACGTAGAGTTGCATGCCGCTACCCGTGATGAAGTGCCAAGCAAGTTCGAAAGGTGCCATTGCCATCGTTTCTTCTTCCTCTTTCACGAGATGCTATGTGCCAAACAGATCAAATTGTGGCAAACAGACATGCCAATCCGGCGACACACAAGTATGCTACACCAAAGCGTCACGTCGGTCACTCCATCGCCGAGCGCTCAAGCAGGCTCGCCCGTGGGGGCCCCTGCCTGGGGACCGGGGCATGCACACATGGGAAGCGGGGTGCGGTAGGGGTGCACACCCTGTGCATAGCCTTGCTGTCATGCAGAGAGGGAGGAAAGGCCGCGCCGAGTGTGAAGTCCGAACATTGCTGCAGTGCAAACACAGCTGTAGAGAGGTGATGTATCATAGCGAACACTATTGCTTTGGATGAAATGAATGGGCGTCATGCCAATCCGGCGACATGCATGCGCACACACAGTGTACGTGCCTGTCCGGACATAGCTCACCAAAGTGCGACGTGGCACACAAGAGAGTCAGTACTGGACACCGGTTGCATTACGCAGCAACCCCCAGCCTTTATGGAACAGGCTAAAAGGCCAGACAGTGAGAGTGGGGGGTTGGTGACAGACAATGCGCTCCGCCGATACGCCTTATGTTTCGCGTTTTTAACGTATGTGCTGATGATACGCGACTGTGGCTTTGCGCTCATGACAGTGGGGCGTGCAGCACTGCTGTTGACACACGTATACCGACCACTCACGGGTATCATGGAAAATGAGTGCAACAGCGACCAGCGCAGGAGCATTGCCGGCGGTGGCGCCACCGGTCAAGTGTTGAAGCCCAGCGCCAAGGGGCTGTCCAAGGGGTCCGTGGTAAAACTGAGTAAAAAAAATTTTTTTTTAAAAATTTTTTTTTTACTCAGTTTCAAACTGAGTAAAAAAATTTTTTTTTACTCAGTAAGTGGGGTTTCTACTCAGTTGCGAAACTGAGTAGAAAAAAAAATATTTTTTTTACTCAGTAAAAAACTGAGTAGGAAAAATAATTATTTTTTTTACTCAGTAAAAAAATTAGTAGAAAAAAGCCCTTTTTTCTGATTTTGCCCCCCGCTCTGAAGCGGTGGGGATCCCCGATACGGCAGGGGTGAGGTAGCCATTTCGCCCACTTGTGGGCCACTTCTGATTTTGCCCCCCGCTCTGAAGCGGTGGGGCTCCCCGATACGGCAGGGGTGAGGTAGCCACTTTGCCCACTTGTGGGCCACTTCTGATTTTGCCCCCCGCTCTGAAGCGGTGGGGATCCCCGATACGGCAGGGGTGAGGTAGCCATTTTGCCCACTTGTGGGCCACTTCTGATTCTGCCCCCCGCTCTGAAGCGGTGGGGATCCCCGATACGGCAGGGGTGAGGTAGCCATTTCGCCCACTTGTGGGCCACTTCTGATTTTGCCCCCCGCTCTGAAGCGGTGGGGATCCCCAATACGGCAGGGGTGAGGTAGCCACTTTGCCCACTTGTGGGCCACTTCTGATTTTGCCCCCCGCTCTGAAGCGGTGGGGATCCCCGATACGGCAGGGGTGAGGTAGCCACTTTGCCCACTTGTGGGCCACTTCTGATTCTGCCCCCCGCTCTGAAGCGGTGGGGATCCCCGATACGGCAGGGGTGAGGTAGCCACTTTGCCCACTTGTGGGCCACTTCTGATTTTGCCCCCCGCTCTGAAGCGGTGGGGATCCCCGATACGGCAGGGGTGAGGTAGCCAATTTGCCCACTTGTGGGCCACTTCTGATTTTGCCCCCCGCTCTGAAGCGGTGGGGCTCCCCGATACGGCAGGGGTGAGGTAGCCATTTCGCCCACTTGTGGGCCACTTCTGATTTTGCCCCCCGCTCTGAAGCGGTGGGGATCCCCGATACGGCAGGGGTGAGGTAGCCATTTCGCCCACTTGTGGGCCACTTCTGATTTTGCCCCCCGCTCTGAAGCGGTGGGGATCCCCGATACGGCAGGGGTGAGGTAGCCAATTTGCCCACTTGTGGGCCACTTCTGATTTTGCCCCCCGCTCTGAAGCGGTGGGGATCCCCGATACGGCAGGGGTGAGGTAGCCACTTTGCCCACTTGTGGGCCACTTCTGATTTTGCCCCCCGCTCTGAAGCGGTGGGGATCCCCGATACGGCAGGGGTGAGGTAGCCACTTTGCCCACTTGTGGGCCACTTCTGATTTTGCCCCCCGCTCTGAAGCGGTGGGGATCCCCGATACGGCAGAGGTGAGGTAGCCACTTTGCCCACTTG
This sequence comes from Eutreptiella sp. 'Long Island Sound 2002', assembly GCA_964036045.1. NCBI lineage: Eukaryota > Euglenozoa > Euglenophyceae > Eutreptiales > Eutreptiaceae > Eutreptiella > Eutreptiella sp. 'Long Island Sound 2002'. The sequence continues at coordinate 33,949,132 of OZ038385.1, read as the reverse complement.
TGGGCCACTTCTGATTTTGCCCCCCGCTCTGAAGCGGTGGGGATCCCCGATACGGCAGGGGTGAGGTAGCCACTTTGCCCACTTGTGGGCCACTTCTGATTTTGCCCCCCGCTCTGAAGCGGTGGGGATCCCCGATACGGCAGGGGTGAGGTAGCCACTTTGCCCACTTGTGGGCCACTTCTGATTTTGCCCCCCGCTCTGAAGCGGTGGGGATCCCCGATACGGCAGGGGTGAGGTAGCCACTTTGCCCACTTGTGGGCCACTTCTGATTTTGCCCCCCGCTCTGAAGCGGTGGGGATCCCCGATACGGCAGGGGTGAGGTAGCCATTTCGCCCACTTGTGGGCCACTTCTGATTTTGCCCCCCGCTCTGAAGCGGTGGGGATCCCCGATACGGCAGGGGTGAGGTAGCCACTTTGCCCACTTGTGGGCCATTTCTGATTTTGCCCCCCGCTCTGAAGCGGTGGGGATCCCCGATACGGCAGGGGTGAGGTAGCCACTTTGCCCACTTGTGGGCCACTTCTGATTTTGTCCCCCGCTCTGAAGCGGTGGGGATCCCCGATACGGCAGGGGTGAGGTAGCCACTTTGCCCACTTGTGGGCCACTTCTGATTTTGCCCCCCGCTCTGAAGCGGTGGGGATCCCCGATACGGCAGGGGTGAGGTAGCCACTTTGCCCCTTTGTGGGCCACTTCTGATTTTGCCCCCCGCTCTGAAGCGGTGGGGATCCCCGATACGGCAGGGGTGAGGTAGCCACTTTGCCCACTTGTGGGCCACTTCTGATTCTGCCCCCCGCTCTGAAGCGGTGGGGATCCCCGATACGGCAGGGGTGAGGTAGCCACTTTGCCCACATGTGGGCCACTTCTGATTTTGCCCCCCGCTCTGAAGCGGTGGGGATCCCCGATACGGCAGGGGTGAGGTAGCCACTTTGCCCACTTGTGGGCCACTTCTGATTCTGCCCCCCGCTCTGAAGCGGTGGGGATCCCCGATACGGCAGGGGTGAGGTAGCCATTTCGCCCACTTGTGGGCCACTTCTGATTTTGCCCCCCGCTCTGAAGCGGTGGGGATCCCCGATACGGCAGAGGTGAGGTAGCCACTTTGCCCACTTGTGGGCCACTTCTGATTTTGCCCCCCGCTCTGAAGCGGTGGGGATCCCCGATACGGCAGGGGTGAGGTAGCCACTTTGCCCACTTGTGGGCCACTTCTGATTTTGCCCCCCGCTCTGAAGCGGTGGGGATCCCCGATACGGCAGGGGTGAGGTAGCCATTTTGCCCACTTGTGGGCCACTTCTGATTTGGCCCCCCGCTCTGAAGCGGTGGGGATCCCCGATACGGCAGGGATGAGGTAGCCATTCCGCCCACTTGTGGGCCACTTCTGATTTTGCCCCCCGCTCTGAAGCGGTGGGGATCCCCGATACGGCAGGGGTGAGGTAGCCACTTTGCCCACTTGTTGTGGATGAGCTTGCGGAGCGAGAAGGCATCCAACCACAACCGCGGAGGAAGTGGGCAACGTTTTTGGATGCTTTCGGTTCCCTTGCATTTGCAATTGCACCCGTGTATTCCACCTTCATCAGGCAGGATGATTTTGTTAGTTGCCATCCGGCATGTCTGTTGATGTTGCATTGTGCCTTGTCTAGACGTGTTGTCAAAGGCGAATTGCAAGTGCCACAGGATAGATTGTGGTTATTGAGTGAGATGGCACAGGCTACTTTGTACTACAGTGGTTCCAAGTTGGCCCCCAAACCCCGGACCCGGTCAATGCATTGGGAGGTGTCTCGGTTGTACCCCACGCCCAAATCTGTAGACCCCCCTGACACATGCTTTTTTTGCGATGGCACACCCGCCATAGCGTGTCAGGAATGTAAGGTTCTTCATTGTACCTTCCATACCACTGTCTTGTGTCAGTCCGAGATTTGTGTAGGATTGCGCCAATTCCGGGCGGCCCCCGTTGCTGCTGCTGCTGCTGCTGTTGTTGTTTTTGCTGCAGTTACTGCTGCCAATGCCACGCATGCCACTCCTGGCAATGCCAATGCCACTGATGACACCCGTCCCGGTGTGTGGATCTGTCGGAAGTGGTATGCGTTGCCTCCTCAATACCCCCAAAATGCTGATGGTCAATTGGAAAATGACCAAGCATTTTGCAGACAGCTGCATCTGGAAAAGAAAGAAGATCTCTTTGAGAGATGCAAGCTGAATCCTACCCCGAGAGGCAAGCCTCACAAGAGAGATACTAAGGCCGACTTGATCTTCAAGCGTGTCTTTTGTAACTACTTGTAAGTAGTTGGCCCCACCCTCCCTCCCTCCTCTGTGCATGCATGCATACGATACTCAACCCTCTTTGGTGAAGTGGTTGTGTGATCCCTCCCTCCTCTGTGCATGCATGCAGACGGTACTCAACCCTCCTTGGTGAAGCGGTTGTGTGATATATATATATGATGGTTTGGCCCGGGTGGGGCGCCACTAACACAAGTGGCCGGGAATCGACTCGGGGGCCTTGTGCCCTTAAACAAAAGTACCACCTACCATCAAAGTGTGCAGTTTTTTGTGCATTTTTTTTCAAAAAAAAATTGTCTTTTTACTGAGTAAAAAAAATAAAAATTTTAAAAAATTTTTTTTAAAATTTTTTTTTTTACTCAGTTTTACCTCAAATCTACTCAGTTTTACCACATTTTACTCAGTTTTACCTCGTCTGGTACTCAGTTTTACCAAATACCCCTGTCCAAGGGGCAAGTGGACGTACGCAACAAAACTAAGGGTAGATAGCGAATTGGTTTCAGGTGATTGATGGAGGAAAATACAAGCGCAACACCCGTGCACGGCATCTCCGCAGTCACACCGGGACGTGTTTCAGCTCTGCCCGCGACCGTTCCTGCTGTGTCTCTGGGTTGTGTCATAAGAACGTGCTGTCCATTGTTGGTGGTGGAAGGCAGTTCTTTGCGACGCGGGATAACATTGTAGTCTACAGTTGTGACCCTCGTGTTGATCGAGGTTGCTCTTGTTTATGGGTAACGAGGGAGGAAACGTGCAGGTTTTTGGGTCAGAGTGGAATGTTAGCCTGCCGCTCACCATGGCAGAACACTGCCCTGCCGGACGACCCCAGACCCAAGGTGGCGTGTGAAAAGGCAATGGCACGAGGAGGCACTGCCGAAGAGTGCGAACACATCAATTGGTTGTCTTCTGGCTGCAATCACCGGAAGGCGGGGTGGTTCAAAAGAGACACCCAACACCGGGAGACGCGATTCCAGCAATGGGGCTGAGGGCCATTAACCAGTGATGTTGGAATCGAAATATTTGGAGACAAGTTGGTCTTAGTTGTTAGTTGAGGCAACTGATTCCTTCTGAACCGCCGGACGCTGATCCCAAAATAGTGCTGGCATCTATTCTCCAAATTCCGGGCTGGGGCCGGATCCGGGTCTGGGTCACCTCCGTAGACTGCAGGTTTTGGTCCCGGTTTGATTGTCGGTGGGTGGGGGTGGCTATTGGCTGCGCCTCTGTTGAAGCGGGGCTGGGGGCAAAGGAAGGGCCGCTATTGACACCACCCTCAATTTTTGAAAGCGTGCTCAGGGGCATAGTGAATAGATGCCCCCTCTCGTTTTGGGGGTGTAACCCCCCCCCCCCTTTCTGGGCACCCAAAGTCCGACTCTCCAACGGGCTCTTTCAGCAAATTACGACGGCATCAAAGCACCAAGCCTACAAACCTGCATCCAATACTGCCACCACTGTTGCCACAACCAAGTTGTTGACATCTGATGCAGCAATACCGTGCAATAATGCCAAAAAGACGAAGCTTTCGCAAAGTTTTGTTGAAGGATGGTGTCGTGAGGATCGGCTGGATCACCTGCACGCCACACGCGACTGCTTCAGATCTAACAAGAGGGGCAAAGAGTGCACATTGCACTTCGTGGTGCTGATTCCACAGATATATTCCTCACCTATTCTGATTGTTGGATTCGGATAACGTCCGGAGGCCGCTCAGTCGGGATTGGGGAGTTGGGCCTTAGTGAGCCGCAAGACATTCACAAATCATTCATCAGGTGCGTCTGGTCGATCATCCCCAGCAACAGAGGACACAGTCAGCCTCGAAGAGCATCCGCTTCACCTTGGACCTCCGAAAATGCAAGCCCGGAGCGAGACGCACCACGGCATTCAGGTTGAACCGATGCAAATGCCATAGAAACACGGACCCAATCGTGGGGCGGGCTTCAAATAGAATGTTAGAAATGATGCTGGTCGTACCTTCTCAGATTGTGAACAGCTGTCTTCGGCATTGGATACACACGAGCCATGAGTCCTTTCAATCTGTCAACGCTACGTTGTTATCTTTTTAAGGGTAAGGGTAGGGATAGGTGCATGGGGTAGCTCTTTTGGGGGGCATTTTGCCGCTTCCAGGCATATGCACACCTGTGTACGTGGGCATTTGTGTGTGTGTGTGTGTGTGTGTGTGTGTGTGTGTCTGGTGGGGGGGGGGGGCGGGCTAAACCCCCCAAAACCGTCCAAGGGAGGTGCACCGGCTGGAGATTGAGGTGTCACAAGGTGAGGGGACCTCCCCCGTTATTTTTGAGGGTGGGAAATTCATTTTCGAAGGTTTTGGAGCTTGTCCTACTGTCCTCTTTTCAGAGTTTTCGATTTTTTTTGTCTGTAGAAATAGTATTCGTTGATTTTCTCCAAGATTGAGACGGGATTTTCAGATGGGACATGAGACCTGCACCACTGGATTGGGCATTAAAAAATGCATCTTTTTACCTTGTTTCGAAATTGTCTCAAGTGACAGTATGTTGAAGATGTGCCCCCAGGCCCATTCCTGGATGGTTGCGCCGCCTCTGGACCCAACGTTTTGCCATTGGGCCCGGCATTTTGACATGTTGATGAGTCAGACCTCAACCTAAAAGGCATTAAAAAGCCCCTACTTTTCAGAAAGGTGTCACATACCATGGTGCACTGACATCCATTTTGAGCCATTCGGCCTGAAAGTTGAAAACCTGGTTCGTGGATGGAATAGACCCCCCCCCCCCCACGAAAGCGCCCGCGTACACACACATCCAAACATGTGTCTACACAAAATGCATACCCGTACATGCACACATTCATGCCTGTGCACACATCCATGCACATGCACACAATCATCTATGTGCACGCATTCACACATACATACGCATCCATAGATGCATATGCACACATCTGCACGCATGCGCACACCGACACAATCCATTTTCGCACACACATCCATGCAAAGCATACGTCTACATACACATGTCCATACATATGCATATCCAAACAGACACATGCCCATGCATGTGTCTACATCCATACACGTTGGCACATGCATACATCTATGCAGATCCAAGTAAATTCCGTATGCACAGATATGCACGCAGCCATATGTGCACACATCTATCAATACACATGCACAAATGTCTTTGCACACATCCATACAAATGTCCACACCTATACATATTTACACATCCACACATCCACACCGAGGCCAAAGCGAGTCACCAGACCCGAGCGATTGCGTGTCGCTCCGAAGGCCACATCGGCGGAAAGTGGCCCAAACGAGGTCGATGTCGTGGAGGACAACCAGAGTATGGGCCCCTGAGCGTGAAGTCACTATGCTTGATCCTGATATGGCTGCTGTACCCACTCCTCGGCACACCGGGCAAGCAAGCCGACTGGAGCAAGGAGAACCTGTGTACCGATGGCGACGTCCACCCATGGCCCGGCCCACTACGTGTGGAGTCAGCGAACGTCACCTACCTTCAGAGATACTGGCGACAAGTCATGAATTCCTACTTAGATGTAGTGTGCCTCCAGGAAACGCACGTGACAGCGTTGGGACAGCTCTTTGAAGAGCCATGTCAGTGCTGGCCAAGCGCATGGGTTGGAGAGCACTGTGCACGCATGGGCTAATTGCCCGTCTAGTCAACCCGTCAAATGAAAAAAACGTGTTTTTCGGTTTTTCGTTTTTGTCCATTTTTGCCCTTTTTTGGGTGTTTTTGGGTGTTTTTGGGTGTTTTTTTTTGTTTGTTTTCTTGTCATTGGAGCCCGTATGCATTGTTGTCACTCACCACATGTGACATTTCCCCCCATATTTGGCAAGTTTATTGCATATTTGTTGTGCACCCATCAGCAATCTGGACAGGTTCATCAGGTCACTCCCGAGGGGGGAACACCTGATGCGGTGTGCGCGCGTCGTGGAGATTTGGCCACTTCTCCCGTCCAAGCAACCGTGGTTACTACCAAGGGATTTTCTCTCCGGAGGGGTAGTTTTAGCAGGGCGAAAAGCCTAGGACAGTCCGGGAAAACAAGCCATAAAACGAGCGCGCAGCGTGCACAGCACAAATACTCCCCCCAGGTGTGGGGCCACAATCCAGCAAGTTCGCCAGGTGTTGGTTGTGGGAAGGGGTTGGCAAAAGTTGTTCAATGGTTTGGTTTGGTTTGCAGGATGTTGTAGGTGCTTCATCAGTGGGAAGGGTTATATGGGGTTGGCAAGAGTTACAATGGTGGCAGTATACGTTATCAATGGGCTGATTTGGTTCAACGGGGCTTTGGGAGGGACAGGGAACCATTTCCTTTTCTTTGCTCTTCTGTTCATCCTTTTAGTTTTTTTGCCATGCCAGGGGCGGTAACTGGGTCATTGCGATGTATGACAAGCATCAGACTAAAAAATTCAAAATTCCTGGTACACCAGCATAGGCAACCAGGGACAGGAATTAGATCGTTGGGATGTATGGCACCAAAAAACTCCAAGAAACAACAACAAAAAGAAATTGGTGTGTTCCAAAGAAAAAACAAGCCAAACAAAAAAAAACAAAAAAAACCAACCTATGGCAACCACCCACCCAAGCCCAAACGACCCCCCCCCCCCCTCTTTCAAAGCCCACCAAAATGGGCTTTTGGCACCACCTTGTGCCACAAAAACATCAAAAAGCACAAAAAAATAGCAACAAAAAGGGAATTATTGTGTTGCAAAGAAAAAACAAGGTAGACAAAAAAAACAAAAAACACCAACCCATGGCAACCACCACCCAAGCCCCAACGATCCCCCCCCCCTTTCAAAACCCACCAAAATGGGCTTTTGGCACCACCTTGTGCCGAAAAAAACACCAAAAAACATAAAAAAAAACCAAAAAACTGAACAAAATTTTCTTGGACCAACCCGCCAACTCGCCAGCAACATGGGCGACGGGCGTTTAGCCCGCCCCTAGCATTGTGGGGGGCGCCGCTGGAGACCAAAGAAGGCAACTTCTGGAATATGTCCCAAGGGGGAGTGGGACTGCTGTACACACCAAGCATAGTATTGCAAATTGCGACAAGAATCCCGGATGACGATGGCATGCAAGCACTATGGCTATCGGGACGATGGATGCACGTGCACTTGGCTCATGCCCAAGGAACGGCCTTTGTCAACATACAGGTGTTACATTTTGTCCTTGCGAGACCCAAACTAAATGCAGCCTTGTGGAAAGTAGTGCTACAATACAATGCAAGGCCGGGCAATGCGCCCAAAATGGTGTGCGCAGATTTCAATTTTGAGCCAAGTAATGAATATGCGATTCCTAGGGAGTACTTCACGACTATACGCATGGGCCAAATGATGGATGTGATGCAGCACAGAGCCCAAACTAGAGGGCAAGACCCGCTGAACATGTGTAGTGGGGGCCCGAGGGGACAAGGATCGATGGAATATTGGCAGACCCTAGGCTGGCATTGGCGATCACGGAGGACAGGGCACTCAATCTTGGCTGTGGCTATTGACCTGGATGTCACGGCGCAACGAGTGATGAAGCTCATGAAGCTACTGGACCCGCCGGAGTCCGGCCTACACCCGGAGGAACAACATCGGCCGGCGCAAGCGATGTGGGGCAGCGTAGACAAGTAGTGGCACTTATCTAGAGAGGAAGGAAACATTAATGCCATGTGGGCGACATGGACCTGGGCAGCAAAGGGGTTCACCTTGATGGAGGAGACTGAGGGTCACACGGCGGAACTCAGCACAGACTGCCGAGGCCCCCTACGGTCTGGCCCAAGGGCCCTCTCATGGAGTGCAGGGGGCGAGGCAGAGAGCAAACAACCTATCGAACACGATTATGCCCTCACAAGAAATTGCCAACAGGAGCACCAAAGACTTGACACATCCGAATGATCGACAACATCAAGGGATCGGTACAGTAGGTGCAAAAGTGGACACGCCTCCGTGAACGTCAAGCGCAAGCGGACGTCAAGGTCGCAAGATGGCCAGTAGCAGTGGAAAGATAGTGGCCCTCTGCCAGCCGCAAGATGCGCAAACTCTAGGAAAAGTGTTGCCTCCCACAGGAGGTCACCATGATGGACCCCGCAAAAATAGGGATGCATTCGGAGCTGAAGGGGGCCCTAGAGCGTGATGCGCCCAAGACGGGCCGCCGGGAGGAGATGGCACGAATCGAGGCGTGGAAAGCCCAGGCCTAGGAAACTTCGATGCAAAAACTAGGGGACATCTCAGGGTCTGCAAGGCGAAGGGGGATGAGACGGGCCTCTTTTTCAACGCCCAAGACAAGAAGGAGCTGCGAGACTCATACCCGTGGTACCAACTATAGCTCGTGCACATAGAGCAGGTGGCACCCGTGGTGCTGTACGCCAGAGCCACGGAATTTTGCCAGTGGCAAAATTTCAAAAGAGGAGCACGTCCCCCCCCCCCCCCCGCAAGGTGAGGCCTCACATGCCTCGGGGCAAGAGAGGAGAGCAATGAAGTGTCATAGGGACCCCCCCCCCTTCAAACCGGAGGGATGGGCAAGCGCTGGTGTCCTGCGGGGCATTGTAGAGCGGCACGGCTTTGCAGGTACGGAACACTCATAACCATCACCTACACAGAGGCTCTGGCCTAGGTGAGGGGACAACTGCGGGAGGGTGTTGGTAGCTCACCGTTTTCATGGATGAGCTCACCCTTTTCAGGGATGAGCGCTATGCATTGGCAGCTAACCCGGAGACCCATGTAGGCCTTCCTCTATAATATGGTGTTGGTGTTGTTGTTGTTGTTGTTGTTGTTGTTGTTGTTGTTGTTGTTGTTGTTGTTGTTGTTGTTGTTGTTGTTGTTTACACATCCACACGCATGCACACATGCGCACATGCATGTCTGCACATGCATGTCTGCACACACGCAGGCAACCATCCTTTTGCACACACCAATGTATGCGCCTACCCATGCACGTTGGCAATGCCTCTGAGGGGGAAGGTTGATGCCTCCCTTTACGAAGGCTTGGTCATGCCCGCATGCAGAAACACAGGTGGGAACCCACTATACCGAAGTGCAGGCCATCGAACAGCGGAGCGCATACGTAAGTTGAATCGGAAAAAGATGGCAAATGTAGTCCATAGCCCTCTGCATGCACACCTCCATGCAAATGCACACATGAACACATCCGCCCACATCCATGCATATGTACACAGCCATACATATGTATGCGTTGATGCATATGCACACATCCATACATGTACACAGCTCATGGTTCCCATGTCCATGGGGGAGGCCGGCCAGTCACTGTGGCATTTTATGCATAGGAACTCTTGTCATTGCTCATCCTGTGGCAGTGGAACAGAGTTTTGCACTTTCTGTGTGCAGGCCTTTGTCCAAAGGCACCCCCGCTAGCCAACTTCTCCCCAAAAGCTTTTCTTGTGGTGCCCCATTTAGCACATGGCTTGGGTAATTGACCTGTATGGTGCAAACGTCGTGGTGCAATTGGAAGCTGGATTTTATTACATGCATTGTCGTGGTAACTGACTGTTGACATACCATCTGCGTTAGGCCTCTTCTCTCCCCAAATTATTACTGATTGGCCACTTTGTGTTGGATGGGTTGGACCCTGCATTGCCGTATTGCCAATGTTGAGCAGGATAGAGGGTGGAAGTGGCATCGGGGTTCTGCAAGTCGAAAATTGTTGGTAAAGACCAAGAAAAACAAACGGGAAATTGGGAGGAGGCCAGGAAAGTTGAGGAAAAATTGGAGGAAATAGGCGAAAATGAGGAAAAATGCGGGAAAATGGGTGTTTGCCACAGTCAACGTCCTATTTGTCTTGCAGTTGTCATCTTTTGAGCAACATCAACACATTTAGTAATCTCCATGCGCTTTTTCACAAACTGAACACACCCGTGGATACCCGAGGCAGCCAACAATCGACTACTGATACCAGGGCCGTCCTTAAGGACCGAGATTTTTTTTTTTGTTAAGGACAGCCCTTAAGGACAGCCCCTAGAGGTCTTTTTGCCCTGGCCGAACGTGGGCCATGTCTACCCCCCCGGCCCTCTTTTGGGCACCACTTCTGATTTTGCCCCCCGCTCTGAAGCGGTGGGGATCCCCGATACGGCAGGGGTGAGGTAGCCAATTTTCCCACTTGTGGGCCACTTCTGATTTTGCCCCCCGCTTTGAAGCGGTGGGGCTCCCCGATACGGCATGGGTGAGGTAGCCATTCCGCCCACTTGTGGGCCACTTCTGATTTTGCCCCCCGCTCTGAAGCGGTGGGGCTCCCCGATACGGCGGGGGTGAGGTAGCCATTTCGCCCACTTGTGGGCCACTTCTGATTTTGCCCCCCTCTTTGAAGCGGTGGGGCTCCCCGATACGGCAGGGGTGAGGTAGCCATTTCGCCCACTTGTGGGCCACTTCTGATTTTGCCCCCCGCTCTGCAGCGGTGGGGCTCCCCGATACGGCAGGGGTGAGGTAGCCATTTCGCCCACTTGTGGGCCTCTTCTGATTTTGCCCCCCGCTCTGAAGCGTTGGGGCTCCCCGATACGGCAGGGGTGAGGTAGCCATTCCGCCCACTTGTGTGCCACTTCTGATTTTGCCCCCCGCTCTGCAGCGGTGGGGATCCCCGATACGGCAGGGGTGAGGTAGCTAATTTGCCCACTTGTGGGCCACTTCTGATTTTGCCCCACCGCTCTGCAGCGGTGGGGCTCCCCGATACGGCAGGGGTGAGGTAGCCATTTCGCCCACTTGTGGGTCACTTCTGAGTTTGCCCCCCGCTCTGAAGCGGTGGGGATCCCCGATACGGCAGGGGTGGGGTAGCTAATTTGCCCACTTGTGGGCCACTTCTGATTTTGCCCCCCGCTCTGCAGCGATGGGGATCCCTGATACGGCAGGGGTGAGGTAGCCACTTTGCCCACTTGTGGGCCACTTCTGATTTTGCCCCCCGCTCTGAAGCGGTGGGGCTCCCCGATACGGCAGAGGTGAGGTAGCCAATTTGCCCACTTGTGGGCCACCTCTGATTTTGCCCCCCGCTCTGCAGCGGTGGGGCTCCCCGATACGGCAGGGGTGAGGTAGCCATTCCGCCCACTTGTGGGCCACTTCTGATTTTGCCCCCCGCTCTGCAGCGGTGGGGCTCCCCGATACGGCAGGGGTGAGGTAGCCAATTTGCCCACTTGTGGGCCACTTCTGATTTTGCTTCGCGCTTTGCAGCGGTGGGGATCCCCGATACGGCAGGGGTGAGGTAGCCATTTCGCCCACTTGTGGGCCACTTCTGATTTTGCCCCCCTCTTTGAAGCGGTGGCGCTCCCCGATACGGCAGGGGTGAGGTAGCCATTTCGCCCACTTGTGGGCCACTTCTGATTTTGCCCCCCGCTCTGCAGCGGTGGGGCTCCCCGATACGGCAGGGGTGAGGTAGCCATTTCGCCCACTTGTGGGCCACTTCTGATTTTGCCCCCCTCTTTGAAGCGGTGGCGCTCCCCGATACGGCAGGGGTGAGGTAGCCATTCCGCCCACTTGTGGGCCACTTCTGATTTTGCCCCCCGCTCTGCAGCGGTGGGGCTCCCCGATACGGCAGGGGTGAGGTAGCCAATTTGCCCACTTGTGGGCCACTTCTGATTTTGCCCCCCGCTCTGCAGCGGTGGGGCTCCCCGATACGGCAGGGGTGAGGTAGCCATTCCGCCCACTTGTGGGCCACTTCTGATTTTGCCCCCCGCTCTGCAGCGGTGGGGCTCCCCGATACGGCAGGGGTGAGGTAGCCAATTTGCCCACTTGTGGGCCACTTCTGATTTTGCCCCCCGCCTTGCAGCGGTGGGGCTCCCCGATACGGCAGGGGTGGGGTAGCCATTCCGCCCACTTGTGGGCCACTTCTGATTTTGCCCCCCGCTCTGAAGCGGTGGGGCTCCCCGATTCGGCAGGGGTGAGGTAGCCATTTCGCCCACTTGTGGGCCACTTCTGAGTTTGCCCCCCCCTCTGCAGCGGTGGGGATCCCCGATACGGCAGGGGTGAGGTAGCCATTTCGCCCACTTGTGGGCCACTTCTGATTTTGCACCTCGCTCTGCAGCGGTGGGGCTCCCCGATACGGCAGAGGTGAGGTAGCCATTTCGCCCACTTGTGGGCCACTTCTGATTTTGCCCCCCGCTCTGCAGCGGTGGGGCTCCCCGATACGGCAGGGGTGAGGTAGCCATTTCGCCCACTTGTGGGCCTCTTCTGATTTTGCCCCCCGCTCTGAAGCGTTGGGGCTCCCCGATACGGCAGGGGTGAGGTAGCCATTTCGCCCACTTGTGGGCCACTTCTGATTTTGCCCCCCGCTCTGCAGCGGTGGGGCTCCCCGATACGGCAGGGGTGAGGTAGCCATTTCGCCCACTTGTGGGCCTCTTCTGATTTTGCCCCCCGCTCTGAAGCGTTGGGGCTCCCCGATACGGCAGGGGTGAGGTAGCCATTCCGCCCACTTGTGTGCCACTTCTGATTTTGCCCCCCGCTCTGCAGCGGTGGGGATCCCCGATACGGCAGGGGTGAGGTAGCTAATTTGCCCACTTGTGGGCCACTTCTGATTTTGCCCCACCGCTCTGCAGCGGTGGGGCTCCCCGATACGGCAGGGGTGAGGTAGCCATTTCGCCCACTTGTGGGTCACTTCTGAGTTTGCCCCCCGCTCTGAAGCGGTGGGGATCCCCGATACGGCAGGGGTGGGGTAGCTAATTTGCCCACTTGTGGGCCACTTCTGATTTTGCCCCCCGCTCTGCAGCGATGGGGATCCCTGATACGGCAGGGGTGAGGTAGCCACTTTGCCCACTTGTGGGCCACTTCTGATTTTGCCCCCCGCTCTGAAGCGGTGGGGCTCCCCGATACGGCAGAGGTGAGGTAGCCAATTTGCCCACTTGTGGGCCACCTCTGATTTTGCCCCCCGCTCTGCAGCGGTGGGGCTCCCCGATACGGCAGGGGTGAGGTAGCCATTCCGCCCACTTGTGGGCCACTTCTGATTTTGCCCCCCGCTCTGCAGCGGTGGGGCTCCCCGATACGGCAGGGGTGAGGTAGCCAATTTGCCCACTTGTGGGCCACTTCTGATTTTGCTTCGCGCTTTGAAGCGGTTGGGATCCCCGATACGGCAGGGGTGAGGTAGCCATTTCGCCCACTTGTGGGCCACTTCTGATTTTGCCCCCCTCTTTGAAGCGGTGGCGCTCCCCGATACGGCAGGGGTGAGGTAGCCATTTGGCCCACTTGTGGGCCACTTCTGATTTTGCCCCCCGCTCTGCAGCGGTGGGGCTCCCCGATACGGCAGGGGTGAGGTAGCCATTTCGCCCACTTGTGGGCCACTTCTGATTTTGCCCCCCTCTTTGAAGCGGTGGCGCTCCCCGATACGGCAGGGGTGAGGTAGCCATTCCGCCCACTTGTGGGCCACTTCTGATTTTGCCCCCCGCTCTGCAGCGGTGGGGCTCCCCGATACGGCAGGGGTGAGGTAGCCAATTTGCCCACTTGTGGGCCACTTCTGATTTTGCCCCCCGCTCTGCAGCGGTGGGGCTCCCCGATACGGCAGGGGTGAGGTAGCCATTCCGCCCACTTGTGGGCCACTTCTGATTTTGCCCCCCGCTCTGCAGCGGTGGGGCTCCCCGATACGGCAGGGGTGAGGTAGCCAATTTGCCCACTTGTGGGCCACTTCTGATTTTGCCCCCCGCCTTGCAGCGGTGGGGCTCCCCGATACGGCAGGGGTGGGGTAGCCATTCCGCCCACTTGTGGGCCACTTCTGATTTTGCCCCCCGCTCTGAAGCGGTGGGGCTCCCCGATTCGGCAGGGGTGAGGTAGCCATTTCGCCCACTTGTGGGCCACTTCTGATTTTGCACCTCGCTCTGCAGCGGTGGGGCTCCCCGATACGGCAGAGGTGAGGTAGCCATTTCGCCCACTTGTGGGCCACTTCTGATTTTGCCCCCCGCTCTGCAGCGATGGGGATCCCCGATACGGCAGGGGTGAGGTAGCCATCTTGCCCACTTGTGGGCCACTTCTGATTTTGCCCCCCGCTCTGCAGCGGTGGGGCTCCCCGATACGGCAGGGGTGAGGTAGCCAATTTGCCCACTTGTGGGCCACTTCTGATTTTGCCCCCCGCTCTGCAGCGGTGGGGCTCCCCGATACGGCAGGGGTGAGGTAGCCAATTTGCCCACTTGTGGGCCACTTCTGATTTTGCCCCCCGCTCTGCAGCGGTGGGGCTCCCCAATACGGCAGGGGTGAGGTAGCCATTCCGCCCACTTGTGGGCCACTTCTGATTTTGCCCCCCGCTCTGCAGCGGTGGGGCTCCCCGATACGGCAGGGGTGAGGTAGCCATTTCGCCCACTTGTGGGCCACTTCTGATTTTGCCCCCCGCCTTGCAGCGGTGGGGCTCCCCGATACGGCAGGGGTGAGGTAGCCAATTTGCCCACTTGTGGGCCACTTCTGATTTTGCCCCCCGCTCTGCAGCGGTGGGGCTCCCCGATACGGCAGGGGTGAGGTAGCCATTTCGCCCACTTGTGGGCCACTTCTGATTTTGCCCCCCGCTCTGCAGCGGTGGGGCTCCCCGATACGGCAGGGGTGAGGTAGCCATTTCGCCCTCTTCTGGGCCACTTCTGAGTTTGCCCACCGCTCTGCAGCCGTGGGACTCCCCGATACGGCAGGGGTGAGGTAGCCAATTTGCCCACTTGTGGGCCACTTCTGATTTTGCCCCCCGCTTTGAAGCGGTGGGGCTCCCCGATACGGCAGGGGTGAGGTAGCCATTTTGCCCACATGCGGGCCACTTCTGATTTTGCCCCCCGCTCTGCAGCGGTGGGGCTCCCCGATACGGCAGGGGTGAGGTAGCCATTTCGCCCACTTGTGGGCCACTTCTGATTTTGCCCCCCGCTCTGAAGCGGCGGGGATCCCCGATACGGCAGGGGTGAGGTAGCCATTCCGCCCACTTGTGGGCCACTTCTGATTTTGCCCCCCGCTCTGCAGCGGTGGGGCTCCCCGATACGGCAGGGGTGAGGTAGCCATTTTGCCCACTTGTGGGCCACTTCTGATTTTGCTCCCCGCTCTGCAGCGGTGGGGATCCCCGATACGGCAGGGGTGAGGTAGCCAATTTGCCCACTTGTGGGCCACTTTTGATTTTGCCCCCCGCTCTGCAGCGGTGGGGCTCCCCAATACGGCAGGGGTGAGGTAGCCTTTTCGCCCACTTGTGGGCCACTTCTGATTTTGCCCCCCGCTCTGCAGCGGTGGGGCTCCCCGATACGGCAGGGGTGAGGTAGCCAATTTGCCTATTTGTGGGCCACTTCTGTTTTTGCCCCCCGCTCTGCAGCGGTGGGGCTCTCCGATACGGCAGGGGTGAGGTAGCCATTTCGCCCACTTGTGGGCCACTTCTGATTTTGCCCCCCGCTGTGCAGCGGTGGGGCTCCCCGATACGGCAGGGGTGAGGTAGCCATTTCGCCCACTTGTGGGCCACTTCTGATTTTGCCCCCCGCTTTGAAGCGGTGGGGATCCCTGATACGGCAGGGGTGAGGTAGCCATTTCGCCCACTTGTGGGCCACTTCTGATTTTGCCCCCCGCTCTGCAGCGGTGGGGCTCCCCGATACGGCAGGGGTGAGGTAGCCATTTCGCCCACTTGTGGGCCACTTCTGATTTTGCCCCCCGCTTTGAAGCGGTGGGGCTCCCCGATACGGCAGGGGTGAGGTAGCCATTTCGCCCACTTGTGGGCCACTTCTGATTTTGCCCCCCGCTCTGCAGCGGTGGGGCTCCCCGATACGGCAGGGGTGAGGTAGCCAATTTGCCCACCTGTGGGCCACTTCTGATTTTGCCCCCCGCTCTGCAGCGGTGGGGCTCCCCGATACGGCAGGGGTGAGGTAGCCATTTCGCCCACTTGTGGGCCACTTCTGATTTTGCCCCCCGCTCTGCAGCGGTGGGGCTCCCCGATACGGCAGGGGTGAGGTAGCCATTTCGCCCACTTGTGGGCCACTTCTGATTTTGCCCCCCTCTTTGAAGCGGTGGGGATCCCTGATACGGCAGGGGTGAGGTAGCCAATTTGCCCACTTGTGGGCCACTTCTGATTTTGCCCCCCCGCCTTGAAGCGGTGGGGCTCCCCGATACGGCAGGGGTGAGGTAGCCATTTCGCCCACTTGTGGGCCACTTCTGATTTTGCCCCCCGCTCTGCAGCGGTGGGGCTCCCCGATACGGCAGGGGTGAGGTAGCCAATTTGCCCACTTGTGGGCCACTTCTGATTTTGCCCCCCGCTCTGCAGCGGTGGGGCTCCCCGATACGGCAGGGGTGAGGTAGCCATTTCGCCCACTTGTGGGCCACTTCTGATTTTGCCCCCCGCTCTGCAGCGGTGGGGCTCCCCGATACGGCAGGGGTGAGGTAGCCATTTCGCCCACTTGTGGGCCACTTCTGATTTTGCCCCCCGCTTTGAAGCGGTGGGGCTCCCTGATACGGCAGGGGTGAGGTAGCCAATTTGCCCACTTGTGGGCCACTTCCGATTTTGCCCCCCGCTCTGCAGCGGTGGGGCTCCCCGATACGGCAGGGGTGAGGTAGCCATTTCGCCCACTTGTGGGCCACTTCTGATTTTGCCCCCCGCTTTGAAGCGGTGGGGCTCCCCGATACGGCAGGGGTGAGGTAGCCATTTCGCCCACTTGTGGGCCACTTCTGATTTTGCCCCCCGCTTTGAAGCGGTGGGGATCCCTGATACGGCAGGGGTGAGGTAGCCAATTTGCCCACTTGTGGGCCACTTCTGATTTTGCCCCCCGCTCTGCAGTGGTGGGGCTCCCCGATACGGCAGGGGTGAGGTAGCCATTCCGCCCACTTGTGGGCCACTTCTGATTTTGCCCCCCGCTCTGCAGCGGTGGGGCTCCCCGATACGGCAGGGGTGAGGTAGCCATTTCGCCCACTTGTGGGCCACTTCTGATTTTGCCCCCCGCCTTGCAGCGGTGGGGCTCCCCGATACGGCACGGGTGAGGTAGCCAATTTGCCTATTTGTGGGCCACTTCTGATTTTGCCCCCCGCTCTGAAGCGGCGGGGATCCCCGATACGGCAGGGGTGAGGTAACCATTTCGCCCACTTGTGGGCCACTTCTGATTTTGCCCCCCGCTCTGCAGCGGTGGGGCTCCCCGATACGGCAAGGGTGAGGTAGCCATTTTGCCCACTTGTGGGCCACTTCTGATTTTGCTCCCCGCTCTGCAGCAGTCGGGATCCCCGATACGGCAGGGGTGAGGTAGCCAATTTGCCCACTTGTGGGCCACTTCTGATTTTGCCCCCCTCTTTGAAGCGGTGGGGCTCCCCGATACGGCAGGGGTGAGGTAGCCATTTCGCCCACTTGTGGGCCACTTCTGATTTTGCCCCCCGCTTTGAAGCGGTGGGGCTCCCCGATACGGCAGGGGTGAGGTAGCCAATTTGCCTATTTGTGGGCCACTTCTGATTTTGCCCCCCGCTCTGAAGCGGTGGGGCTCCCCGATATGGCAGGGGTGAGGTAGCCATTTCGCCCACTTGTGGGCCACTTCTGATTTTGCCCCCCGCTTTGAAGCGGTGGGGATCCCTGATACGGCAGGGGTGAGGTAGCCAATTTGTCCACTTGTGGGCCACTTCTGATTTTGCCCACCGCTCTGCAGCGGTGGGGCTCCCCGATACGGCAGGGGTGAGGTATTCAATTTTCCCCACTTGTGGGCCACTTCTGATTTTGCCCCCCCGTTTTGAAGCGGTGGGGCTCCCCGATACGGCAGGGGTGAGGTAGCCATTTCGCCCAGTTGTGGGCCACTTCTGATTTTGCCCCCCGCTCCGAAGCGGTGGGGCTCCCCGATACGGCAGGGGTGAGGTAGCCATTTCGCCCACTTGTGGGCCACTTCTGATTTTGCCCCCCGCTCTGAAGCGGTGGGGCTCCCCGATACGGCATGGGTGAGGTAGCCAATTTGCCCACTTGTGGGCAACTTCTGATTTTGCCCCCCGCTCTGCAGCGGTGGGGCTCCCCGATACGGCAGGGGTGAGGTAGCCATTTCGCCCACTTGTGGGCCACTTCTGATTTTGCCCCCCGCTTTGAAGCGTTGGGGATCCCCGATACGGCAGGGGTGAGGTAGCCATTTCGCCCACTTCTGGGCCACTTCTGATTTTGCCCCCCGCTCTGCAGCGGTGGGGCTCCCCGATACGGCAGGGGTGAGGTAGCCTATTTGCCCACTTGTGGGCCACTTCTGATTTTGCCCCCCGCTCTGCAGCGGTCGGGCTCCCCGATACGGCAGGGGTGAGGTAGCCATTTCGCCCACTTGTGGGCCACTTCTGATTTTGCCCCCCGCCTTGCAGCGGTGGGGCTCGCCGATACGGCAGGGGTGAGGTAGCCAATTTGCCCACTTGTGGGCCACTTCTGATTTTGCCCCCCCGCTTTGAAGCGGTGGGGCTCCCCGATACGGCAGGGGTGAGGTAGCCATTTCGCCCACTTGTGGGCCACTTCTGATTTTGCCCCCCGCTCTGAAGCGGTGGGGCTCCCCGATACGGCAGGGGTGAGGTAGCCATTTCGCCCACTTGTGGGCCACTTCTGATTTTGCCCCCCGCTCTGAAGCGGTGGGGCTCCCCGATACGGCAGGGGTGAGGTAGCCATTTCGCCCACTTGTGGGCCACTTCTGATTTTGCCCCCCGCTCTGCAGTGGTGGGGCTCCCCGATACGGCAGGGGTGAGGTAGCCATTTCGCCCACTTGTGGGCCACTTCTGATTTTGCCCCCCGCCTTGCAGCGGTGGGGCTCCCCGATACGGCAGGGGTGAGGTAGCCAATTTGCCCACTTGTGGGCCACTTCTGATTTTGCCCCCTGCTCTGCAGCGGTGGGGCTCCCCGATACGGCAGGGGTGAGGTAGCCATTTCGCCCACTTGTAGGCCACTTCTGATTTTGCCCCCCGCTTTGAAGCGGTGGGGATGCCTGATACGGCAGGGGTGAGGTAGCCAATTTGCCCACTTGTGGGCCACTTCTGATTTTGCCCCCCCGCTTTGAAGCGGTGGGGCTCCCCGATACGGCAGGGGTGAGGTAGCCATTTCGCCCACTTGTGGGCCACTTCTGATTTTGCCCCCCGCTTTGAAGCGGTGGGGCTCCCCGATACGGCAGGGGTGAGGTAGCCATTTCGCCCACTTGTGGGCCACTTCTGATTTTGCCCCCCGCTCTGCAGTGGTGGGGCTCCCCGATACGGCAGGGGTGAGGTAGCCATTTCGCCCACTTGTGGGCCACTTCTGATTTTGCCCCCCGCCTTGCAGCGGTGGGGCTCCCCGATACGGCAGGGGTGAGGTAGCCAATTTGCCCACTTGTGGGCCACTTCTGATTTTGCCCCCCGCTCTGCAGCGGTGGGGCTCCCCGATACGGCAGGGGTGAGGTAGCCATTTCGCCCACTTGTGGGCCACTTCTGATTTTGCCCCCCGCTTTGAAGCGGTGGGGATCCCTGATACGGCAGGGGTGAGGTAGCCAATTTGCCCACTTGTGGGCCACTTCTGATTTTGCCCCCCGCTCTGCAGCGGTGGGGCTCCCCGATACGGCAGGGTTGAGGTAGCCATTTCGCCCACTTGTGGGCCACTTCTGATTTTGCCCCCCGCTCTGCAGCGGTGGGGCTCCCCGATACGGCAGGGGTGAGGTAGCCAATTTGCCCACTTGTGGGCCACTTCTGATTTTGCCCCCCGCTCTGAAGCGGTGGGGATCCCCGATACGGCAGGGGTGAGGTAACCATTTCGCCCACTTGTGGGCCTCTTCTGATTTTGCCCCCCGCTCTGCAGCGGTGGGGCTCCCCGATACGGCAAGGGTGAGGTAGCCATTTTGCCCACTTGTGGGCCACTTCTGATTTTGCTCCCCGCTCTGCAGCGGTGGGGATCCCCGATACGGCAGGGGTGAGGTAGCCAATTTGCCCACTTGTGGGCCACTTCTGATTTTGCCCCCCGCCTTGCAGCGGTGGGGCTCCCCGATACGGCAAGGGTGAGGTAGCCATTTTGCCCACTTGTGGGCCACTTCTGATTTTGCTCCCCGCTCTGCAGCGGTGGGGCTCCCCGATACGGCAGGGGTGAGGTAGCCATTTCGCCCACTTGTGGGCCACTTCTGATTTTGCCCCCTGCTCTGCAGCGGTGGGGCTCCCCGATACGGCAGGGGTGAGGTAGCCAATTTGCCTATTTGTGGGCCACTTCTGATTTTGCCCCCCGCTCTGAAGCGGTGGTGCTCCCCGATATGGCAGGGGTGAGGTAGCCATTTCGCCCACTTGTGGGCCACTTCTGATTTTGCCCCCCGCTCTGCAGCGGTGGGGCTCCCCTATACGGCAGGGGTGAGGTAGCCATTTCGCCCACTTGTGGGCCACTTCTGATTTTGCCCCCCGCTTTGAAGTGGTGGGGATCCCTGATACGGCAGGGGTGAGGTAGCCAATTTGCCCACTTGTGGGCCACTTCTGATTTTGCCCGCCGCTCTGCAGCGGTGGGGCTCCCCGATACGGCAGGGGTGAGGTATCCAATTTTCCCCACTTGTGGGCCACTTCTGATTTTGCCCCCCCGCTTTGAAGCGGTGGGGCTCCCCGATACGGCAGGGGTGAGGTAGCCATTTCGCCCACTTGTGGGCCACTTCTGATTTTGCCCCCCGCTCTGAAGCGGTGGGGCTCCCCGATACGGCAGGGGTGAGGTAGCCATTTCGCCCACTTGTGGGCCACTTCTGATTTTGCCCCCCGCTCTGCAGTGGTGGGGCTCCCCGATACGGCAGGGGTGAGGTAGCCATTTCGCCCACTTGTGGGCCACTTCTGATTTTGCCCCCCGCCTTGCAGCGGTGGGGCTCCCCGATACGGCAGGGGTGAGGTAGCCAATTTGCCCACTTGTGGGCCACTTCTGATTTTGCCCCCCGCTCTGCAGCGGTGGGGCTCCCCGATACGGCAGGGGTGAGGTAGCCATTTCGCCCACTTGTGGGCCACTTCTGATTTTGCCCCCCGCTTTGAAGCGGTGGGGATCCCTGATACGGCAGGGGTGAGGTAGCCAATTTGCCCACTTGTGGGCCACTTCTGATTTTGCCCCCCGCTCTGCAGCGGTGGGGCTCCCCGATACGGCAGGGGTGAGGTAGCCATTTCGCCCACTTGTGGGCCACTTCTGATTTTGCCCCCCGCTCTGCAGCGGTGGGGCTCCCCGATACGGCAGGGGTGAGGTAGCCAATTTGCCCACTTGTGGGCCACTTCTGATTTTGCCCCCCGCTCTGAAGCGGTGGGGATCCCCGATACGGCAGGGGTGAGGTAACCATTTCGCCCACTTGTGGGCCTCTTCTGATTTCGCCCCCCGCTCTGCAGCGGTGGGGCTCCCCGATACGGCAAGGGTGAGGTAGCCATTTTGCCCACTTGTGGGCCACTTCTGATTTTGCTCCCCGCTCTGCAGCGGTGGGGATCCCCGATACGGCAGGGGTGAGGTAGTCAATTTGCCCACTTGTGGGCCACTTCTGATTTTGCCCCCCGCCTTGCAGCGGTGGGGCTCCCCGATACGGCAAGGGTGAGGTAGCCATTTTGCCCACTTGTGGGCCACTTCTGATTTTGCTCCCCGCTCTGCAGCGGTGGGGCTCCCCGATACGGCAGGGGTGAGGTAGCCATTTCGCCCACTTGTGGGCCACTTCTGATTTTGCCCCCTGCTCTGCAGCGGTGGGGCTCCCCGATACGGCAGGGGTGAGGTAGCCAATTTGCCTATTTGTGGGCCACTTCTGATTTTGCCCCCCGCTCTGAAGCGGTGGTGCTCCCCGATATGGCAGGGGTGAGGTAGCCATTTCGCCCACTTGTGGGCCACTTCTGATTTTGCCCCCCGCTCTGCAGCGGTGGGGCTCCCCTATACGGCAGGGGTGAGGTAGCCATTTCGCCCACTTGTGGGCCACTTCTGATTTTGCCCCCCGCCTTGCAGCGGTGGGGCTCCCCGATACGGCAGGGGTGAGGTAGCCAATTTGCCCACTTGTGGGCCACTTCTGATTTTGCCCCCCGCTCTGCAGCGGTGGGGCTCCCCGATACGGCAGGGGTGAGGTAGCCATTTCGCCCACTTGTGGGCCACTTCTGATTTTGCCCCCCGCTTTGAAGCGGTGGGGATCCCTGATACGGCAGGGGTGAGGTAGCCAATTTGCCCACTTGTGGGCCACTTCTGATTTTGCCCCCCGCTCTGCAGCGGTGGGGCTCCCCGATACGGCAGGGTTGAGGTAGCCATTTCGCCCACTTGTGGGCCACTTCTGATTTTGCCCCCCGCTCTGCAGCGGTGGGGCTCCCCGATACGGCAGGGGTGAGGTAGCCAATTTGCCCACTTGTGGGCCACTTCTGATTTTGCCCCCCGCTCTGAAGCGGTGGGGATCCCCGATACGGCAGGGGTGAGGTAACCATTTCGCCCACTTGTGGGCCTCTTCTGATTTTGCCCCCCGCTCTGCAGCGGTGGGGCTCCCCGATACGGCAAGGGTGAGGTAGCCATTTTGCCCACTTGTGGGCCACTTCTGATTTTGCTCCCCGCTCTGCAGCGGTGGGGATCCCCGATACGGCAGGGGTGAGGTAGCCAATTTGCCCACTTGTGGGCCACTTCTGATTTTGCCCCCCGCCTTGCAGCGGTGGGGCTCCCCGATACGGCAAGGGTGAGGTAGCCATTTTGCCCACTTGTGGGCCACTTCTGATTTTGCTCCCCGCTCTGCAGCGGTGGGGCTCCCCGATACGGCAGGGGTGAGGTAGCCATTTCGCCCACTTGTGGGCCACTTCTGATTTTGCCCCCTGCTCTGCAGCGGTGGGGCTCCCCGATACGGCAGGGGTGAGGTAGCCAATTTGCCTATTTGTGGGCCACTTCTGATTTTGCCCCCCGCTCTGAAGCGGTGGTGCTCCCCGATATGGCAGGGGTGAGGTAGCCATTTCGCCCACTTGTGGGCCACTTCTGATTTTGCCCCCCGCTCTGCAGCGGTGGGGCTCCCCTATACGGCAGGGGTGAGGTAGCCATTTCGCCCACTTGTGGGCCACTTCTGATTTTGCCCCCCGCTTTGAAGTGGTGGGGATCCCTGATACGGCAGGGGTGAGGTAGCCAATTTGCCCACTTGTGGGCCACTTCTGATTTTGCCCGCCGCTCTGCAGCGGTGGGGCTCCCCGATACGGCAGGGGTGAGGTATCCAATTTTCCCCACTTGTGGGCCACTTCTGATTTTGCCCCCCCGCTTTGAAGCGGTGGGGCTCCCCGATACGGCAGGGGTGAGGTAGCCATTTCGCCCACTTGTGGGCCACTTCTGATTTTGCCCCCCGCTCTGAAGCGGTGGGGCTCCCCGATACGGCAGGGGTGAGGTAGCCATTTCGCCCACTTGTGGGCCACTTCTGATTTTGCCCCCCGCCTTGCAGCGGTGGGGCTCCCCGATACGGCAGGCGTGAGGTAGCCAATTTGCCCACTTGTGGGCCACTTCTGATTTTGCCCCCCGCTCTGAAGCGGTGGGGCTCCCCGATATGGCAGGGGTGAGGTAGCCATTTCGCCCACTTGTGGGCCACTTCTGATTTTGCCCCCCGCTCTGCAGCGGTGGGGCTCCCCGATACGGCAGGGGTGAGGTAGCCATTTCGCCCACTTGTGGGCCACTTCTGATTTTGCCCCCCGCTTTGAAGCGGTGGGGCTCCCCGATACGGCAGGGGTGAGGTAGCCATTTCGCCCACTTGTGGGCCACTTCTGATTTTGCCCCCCGCTTTGGAGCGGTGGGGATCCCCGATACGGCAGGGGTGAGGTAGCCATTTCGCCCACTTGTGGGCCACTTCTGATTTTGCCCCCCGCTTTGAAGCGGTGGGGCTCCCCGATACGGCATGGGTGAGGTAGCCATTTCGCCCACTTGTGGGCCACTTCTGATTTTGCCCCCCGCTCTGCAGCGGTGGGGCTCCCCGATACGGCAGGGGTGAGGTAGCCATTTTCCCCACTTGTGGGCCACTTCTGATTTTGCCCCCCGCTTTGAAGCGGTGGGGCTCCCCGATACGGCAGGGGTGAGGTAGCCATTTCGCCCACTTGTGGGCCACTTCTGATTTTGCCCCCCGCTCTGCAGCGGTGGGGCTCCCCGATACGGCAGGGGTGAGGTAGCCATTTTGCCCACTTGTGGGCCACTTCTGATTTTGCCCCCCGCTCTGCAGCGGTGGGGCTCCCCGATACGGCAGGGGTGAGGTAGCCATTTCGCCCACTTGTGGGCCACTTCTGATTTTGCCCCCCGCCTTGCAGCGGTGGGGCTCCCCGATACGGCAGGGGTGAGGTAGCCAATTTGCCCACTTGTGGGCCACTTCTGATTTTGCCCCCCGCTCTGAAGCGGTGGGGCTCCCCGATATGGCAGGGGTGAGGTAGCCATTTCGCCCACTTGTGGGCCACTTCTGATTTTGCCCCCCGCTCTGAAGCGGTGGGGCTCCCCGATACGGCAGGGGTGAGGTAGCCAGTTTTGCCCACTTGTGGGCCACTTCTGATTTTGCCCCCCGCTCTGCAGCGGTGGGGCCCCCGATACGGCAGGGGTGAGGTAGCCATTTCGCCCACTTGTGGGCCACTTCTGATTTTGCCCCCCGCCTTGCAGCGGTGGGGCTCCCCGATACGGCAGGGGTGAGGTAGCCATTTTGCCCACTTGTGGGCCACTTCTGATTTTGCCCCCCGCTCTGCAGCGGTGGGGCTCCCCGATACGGCAGGGGTGAGGTAGCCAATTTGCCCACTTGTGGGCCACTTCTGATTTTGCCCCCCGCTCTGAAGCGGTGGGGCTCCCCGATACGGCAGGGGTGAGGTAGCCATTTCGCCCACTTGTGGGCCACTTCTGATTTTGCCCCCCGCTCTGCAGCGGTGGGGCTCCCCGATACGGTAGGGGTGAGGTAGCCATTTCGCCCACTTGTGGGCCACTTCTGATTTTGCCCCCCGCCTTGCAGCGGCGGGGCTCCCCGATACGGCAGGGGTGAGGTAGCCAATTTGCCCACTTGTGGGCCACTTCTGATTTTGCCCCCCGCTTTGAAGCGTTGGGGCTCCCCGATACGGCAGGGGTGAGGTAGCCATTTCGCCCACTTGTGGGCCACTTCTGATTTTGCCCCCCGCTCTGAAGCGGTGGGGCTCCCCGATATGGCAGGGGTGAGGTAGCCATTTCGCCCACTTGTGGGCCACTTCTGATTTTGCCCCCCGCCTTGCAGCGGTGGGGCTCCCCGATACGGCAGGGGTGAGGTAGCCAATTTGCCCACTTGTGGGCCACTTCTGATTTTGCCCCCCGCTCTGAAGCGGTGGGGCTCCCCGATATGGCAGGGGGGAGGTAGCCATTTCGCCCACTTGTGAGCCACTTCTGATTTTGCCCACCGCTCTGCAGCGGTGGGGCTCCCCGATACGGCAGGGGTGAGGTTGCCATTTCGCCCACTTGTGGGCCACTTCTGATTTTGCCCCCCGCTTTGAAGCGGTGGGGCTCCCCGATACGGCAGGGGTGAGGTAGCCATTTCGCCCACTTGTGGGCCACTTCTGATTTTGCCCCCCGCTTTGAAGCGGTGGGGCTCCCCGATACGGCAGGGGTGAGGTAGCCAATTTGCCCACTTGTGGGCCACTTCTGATTTTGCCCCCCGCTCTGAAGCGGTGGGGCTCCCCGATACGGCAGGGGTGAGGTAGCCATTTCGCCCACTTGTGGGCCACTTCTGATTTTGCCCCCCGCTCTGCAGCGGTGGGGCTCCCCGATACGGTAGGGGTGAGGTAGCCAATTTGCCCACTTGTGGGCCACTTCTGATTTTGCCCACCGCTCTGCAGCGGTGGGGCTCCCCGATACGGCAGGGGTGAGGTATCCAATTTTCCCCACTTGTGGGCCACTTCTGATTTTGCCCCCCCGCTTTGAAGCGGTGGGGCTCCCCGATACGGCAGGGGTGAGGTAGCCATTTCGCCCACTTGTGGGCCACTTCTGATTTTGCCCCCCGCTCTGAAGCGGTGGGGCTCGCCGATACGGCAGGGGTGAGGTAGCCATTTCGCCCACTTGTGGGCCACTTCTGATTTTGCCCCCCGCTCTGAAGCGGTGGGGCTCCCCGATACGGCAGGGGTGAGGTAGCCAATTTGCCCACTTGTGGGCCACTTCTGATTTTGCCCCCCGCTCTGAAGCGGTGGGGCTCCCCGATACGGCAGGGGTGAGGTAGCCATTTCGCCCACTTGTGGGCCACTTCTGATTTTGCCCCCCGCTCTGCAGCGGTGGGGCTCCCCGATACGGCAGGGGTGAGGTAGCCATTTCGCCCACTTGTGGGCCACTTCTGATTTTGCCCCCCGCTTTGAAGCGGTGGGGCTCCCCGATACGGCAGGGGTGAGGTAGCCATTTCGCCCACTTGTGGGCCACTTCTGATTTTGCCCCCCGCTTTGAAGCGGTGGGGATCCCCGATACGGCAGGGGTGAGGTAGCCATTTCGCCCACTTGTGGGCCACTTCTGATTTTGCCCCCCGCTCTGCAGCGGTGGGGCTCCCCGATACGGCAGGGGTGAGGTAGCCATTTCGCCCACTTGTGGGCCACTTCTGATTTTACCCCCCGCTTTGAAGCGGTGGGGCTCCCCGATATGGCATGGGTGAGGTAGCCATTTCGCCCACTTGTGGGCCACTTCTGATTTTGCCCCCCGCTCTGCAGCGGTGGGGCTCCCCGATACGGCAGGGGTGAGGTAGCCATTTTCCCCACTTGTGGGCCACTTCTGATTTTGCCCCCCGCTTTGAAGCGGTGGGGCTCCCCGATACGGCAGGGGTGAGGTAGCCATTTCGCCCACTTGTGGGCCACTTCTGATTTTGCCCCCCGCTCTGCAGCGGTGGGGCTCCCCGATACGGCAGGGGTGAGGTAGCCATTTTGCCCACTTGTGGGCCACTTCTGATTTTGCCCCCCGCTCTGCAGCGGTGGGGCTCCCCGATACGGCAGGGGTGAGGTAGCCATTTCGCCCACTTGTGGGCCACTTCTGATTTTGCCCCCCGCCTTGCAGCGGTGGGGCTCCCCGATACGGCAGGGGTGAGGTAGCCAATTTGCCCACTTGTGGGCCACTTCTGATTTTGCCCCCCGCTCTGCAGCGGTGGGGCTCCCCGATATGGCAGGGGTGAGGTAGCCATTTCGCCCACTTGTGGGCCACTTCTAATTTTGCTCCCCGCTCTGCAGCGGTGGGGCTCCCCGATACGGCAGGGGTGAGGTAGCCAGTTTTGCCCACTTGTGGGCCACTTCTGATTTTGCGCGGTGGGGCTCCCCGATACGGCAGGGGTGAGGTAGCCATTTCGCCCACTTGTGGGCCACTTCTGATTTTGCCCCCCGCCTTGCAGCGGTGGGGCTCCCCGATACGGCAGGGGTGAGGTAGCCATTTTGCCCACTTGTGGGCCACTTCTGATTTTGCCCCCCGCTCTGCAGCGGTGGGGCTCCCCGATACGGCAGGGGTGAGGTAGCCAATTTGCCCACTTGTGGGCCACTTCTGATTTTGCCCCCCGCTCTGAAGCGGTGGGGCTCCCCGATACGGCAGGGGTGAGGTAGCCTTTTCGCCCACTTGTGGGCCACTTCTGATTTTGCCCCCCGCTCTGAAGCGGTGGGGCTCCCCGATACGGCAGGGGTGAGGTAGCCAATTTGCCCACTTGTGGGCCACTTCTGATTTTGCCCCCCGCTTTGAAGCGTTGGGGCTCCCCGATACGGCAGGGGTGAGGTAGCCATTTCGCCCACTTGTGGGCCACTTCTGATTTTGCCCCCCGCTCTGCAGCGGTGGGGCTCCCCGATACGGCAGGGGTGAGGTAGCCATTTCGCCCACTTGTGGGCCACTTCTGATTTTGCCCCCCGCCTTGCAGCGGTGGGGCTCCCCGATACGGCAGGGGTGAGGTAGCCAATTTGCCCACTTGTGGGCCACTTCTGATTTTGCCCCCCGCTCTGAAGCGGTGGGGATCCCTGATACGGCAGGGGTGAGGTAGCCAATTTGCCCACTTGTGGGCCACTTCTGATTTTGCCCACCGCTCTGCAGCGGTGGGGCTCCCCGGTACGGCAGGGGTGAGGTATCCAATTTTCCCCACTTGTGGGCCACTTCTGATTTTGCCCCCCCGCTCTGAAGCGGTGGGGCTCCCCGATACGGCAGGGGTGAGGTAGCCATTTCGCCCACTTGTGGGCCACTTCTGATTTTGCCCCCCGCTCTGAAGCGGTGGGGCTCCCCGATACGGCAGGGGTGAGGTAGCCATTTCGCCCACTTGTGGGCCACTTCTGATTTTGCCCCCCGCCTTGCAGCGGTGGGGCTCCCCGATACGGCAGGGGTGAGGTAGCCAATTTGCCCACTTGTGGGCCACTTCTGATTTTGCCCCCCGCTCTGCAGCGGTGGGGCTCCCCGATACGGCAGGGGTGAGGTAGCCATTTTGCCCACTTGTGGGCCACTTCTGATTTTGCCCCCCGCTCTGAAGCGGTGGGGATCCCCGATACGGCAGGGGTGAGGTAACCATTTCGCCCACTTGTGGGCCACTTCTGATTTTGCCCCCCGCTCTGCAGCGGTGGGGCTCCCCGATACGGCAGGGGTGAGGTAGCCATTTCGCCCAGTGGGCCACTTCTGATTTTGCCCCCCGCCTTGCAGCGGTGGGGCTCCCCGATACGGCAGGGGTGAGGTAGCCAATTTACCCACTTGAGGGCCACTTCTGATTTTGCCCCCCGCTCTGCAGCGGTGGGGCTCCCCGATATGGCAGGGGTGAGGTAGCCATTTCGCCCACTTGTGGGCCACTTCTGATTTTGCCCCCCGCTCTGCAGCGGTGGGGCTCCCCGATACGGCAGGGGTGAGGTAGCCATTTCGCCCACTTGTGGGCCACTTCTGATTTTGCCCCCCGCTTTGAAGCGGTGGGGATCCCTGATACGGCAGGGGTGAGGTAGCCAATTTGCCCACTTGTGGGCCACTTCTGATTTTGCCCCCCGCTCTGCAGCGGTGGGGCTCCCCGATACGGCAGGGGTGAGGTAGCCATTTTGCCCACTTGTGGGCCACTTCTGATTTTGCCCCCCGCTCTGAAGCGGTGGGGATCCCCGATACGGCAGGGGTGAGGTAACCATTTCGCCCACTTGTGGGCCACTTCTGATTTTGCCCCCCGCTCTGCAGCGGTGGGGCTCCCCGTTACGGCAAGGGTGAGGTAGCCATTTTGCCCACTTGTGGGCCACTTCTGATTTTGCTCCCCGCTCTGCAGCGGTGGGGATCCCCGATACGGCAGGGGTGAGGTAGTCAATTTGCCCACTTGTGGGCCACTTCTGATTTTGCCCCCCTCTTTGAAGCGGTGGGGCTCCCCGATACGGCAGGGGTGAGGTAGCCATTTTGCCCACTTGTGGGCCACTTCTGATTTTGCCCCCCGCTCTGCAGGGGTGGGGCTCCCCGATACGGCAGGGGTGAGGTAGCCATTTCGCCCACTTGTTGGCCACTTCTGATTTTGCCCCCCGCTCTGCAGCGGTGGGGCTCCCCGATACGGCAGGGGTGAGGTAGCCATTTCGCCCACTTGTTGGCCACTTCTGATTTTGCCCCCCGCTCTGCAGCGGTGGGGCTCCCCGATACGGCAGGGGTGAGGTAGCCAATTTGCCCACTTGTGGGCCACTTCTGATTTTGCCCCCCGCTTTGAAGCGGTGGGGATCCCTGATACGGCAGGGGTGAGGTAGCCAATTTGCCCACTTGTGGGCCACTTCTGATTTTGCCCACCGCTCTGCAGCGGTGGGGCTCCCCGATACGGCAGGGGTGAGGTATCCAATTTTCCCCACTTGTGGGCCACTTCTGATTTTGCCCCCCCGCTTTGAAGCGGTGGGGCTCCCCGATACGGCAGGGGTGAGGTAGCCATTTCGCCCACTTGTGGGCCACTTCTGATTTTGCCCCCCGCTCTGAAGCGGTGGGGCTCGCCGATACGGCAGGGGTGAGGTAGCCATTTCGCTCACTTGTGGGCCACTTCTGATTTTGCCCCCCGCCTTGCAGCGGTGGGGCTCCCCGATACGGCAGGGGTGAGGTAGCCATTTCGCCCACTTGTGGGCCACTTCTGATTTTGCCTCCCGCTCTGAAGCGGTGGGGCTCCCCGATATGGCAGGGGTGAGGTAGCCATTTCGCCCACTTGTGGGCCACTTCTGATTTTGCCCCCCGCTCTGAAGTGGTGGGGCTCCCCGATACGGCAGGGGTGAGGTAGCCATTTTGCCCACTTGTGGGCCACTTCTGATTTTGCCCCCTGCTTTGAAGCGGTGGGGCTCCCCGATACGGCAGGGGTGAGGTAGCCATTTCGCCCACTTGTGGGCCACTTCTGATTTTGCCCCCCGCTTTGAAGCGGTGGGGCTCCCCGATATGGCATGGGTGAGGTAGCCATTTCGCCCACTTGTGGGCCACTTCTGATTTTGCCCCCCGCTCTGCAGCGGTGGGGATCCCCGATACGGCAGGGGTGAGGTAGCCAATTTGCCCACTTGTGGCCCACATTCTGATTTTGCCCCCCGCTCTGCAGCGGTGGGGCTCCCCGATACGGCAGGGGTGAGGTAGCCATTTCGCCCACTTGTGGGCCACTTCTGATTTTACCCCCCGCTTTGAAGCGGTGGGGCTCCCCGATACGGCAGGGGTGAGGTAGCCATTTCGCCCACTTGTGGGCCACTTCTGATTTTGCCCCCCGCTCTGCAGCGGTGGGGCTCCCCGATACGGCAGGGGTGAGGTAGCCATTTTGCCCACTTGTGGGCCACTTCTGATTTTGCCCCCCGCTTTGAAGCGGTGGGGCTCCCCGATACGGCAGGGGTGAGGTAGCCAATTTGCCCACTTGTGGGCCACTTCTGATTTTGCCTCCCGCTCTGAAGCGGTGGGGCTCCCCGATACGGCAGGGGTGAGGTAGCCATTTCGCCCACTTGTGGGCCACTTCTGATTTTGCCCCCCGCTCTGCAGCGGTGGGGCTCCCCGATACGGTAGGGGTGAGGTAGCCATTTCGCCCACTTGTGGGCCACTTCTGATTTTGCCCCCCGCTCTGCAGCGGTGGGGCTCCCCGATACGGCAGGGGTGAGGTAGCCATTTCGCCCACTTGTGGGCCACTTCTGATTTTGCCCCCCGCTTTGAAGCGGTGGGGCTCCCCGATACGGCAGGGGTGAGGTAGCCAATTTGCCCACTTGTGGGCCACTTCTGATTTTGCCCACCGCTCTGCAGCGGTGGGGCTCCCCGATACGGCAGGGGTGAGGTATCCAATTTTCCCCACTTGTGGGCCACTTCTGATTTTGCCCCCCCGCTTTGAAGCGGTGGGGCTCCCCGATACGGCAGGGGTGAGGTAGCCATTTCGCCCACTTGTGGGCCACTTCTGATTTTGCCCCCCGCTCTGAAGCGGTGGGGCTCGCCGATACGGCAGGGGTGAGGTAGCCATTTCGCTCACTTGTGGGCCACTTCTGATTTTGCCCCCCGCCTTGCAGCGGTGGGGCTCCCCGATACGGCAGGGGTGAGGTAGCCATTTCGCCCACTTGTGGGCCACTTCTGATTTTGCCTCCCGCTCTGCAGCGGTGGGGCTCCCCGATATGGCAGGGGTGAGGTAGCCATTTCGCCCACTTGTGGGCCACTTCTGATTTTGCCCCCCGCTTTGAAGTGGTGGGGCTCCCCGATACGGCAGGGGTGAGGTAGCCATTTTGCCCACTTGTGGGCCACTTCTGATTTTGCCCCCTGCTTTGAAGCGGTGGGGCTCCCCGATACGGCAGGGGTGAGGTAGCCATTTCGCCCACTTGTGGGCCACTTCTGATTTTGCCCCCCGCTTTGAAGCGGTGGGGCTCCCCGATATGGCATGGGTGAGGTAGCCATTTCGCCCACTTGTGGGCCACTTCTGATTTTGCCCCCCGCTCTGCAGCGGTGGGGATCCCCGATACGGCAGGGGTGAGGTAGCCAATTTGCCCACTTGTGGCCCACATTCTGATTTTGCCCCCCGCTCTGCAGCGGTGGGGCTCCCTGATACGGCAGGGGTGAGGTAGCCATTTCGCCCACTTGTGGGCCACTTCTGATTTTACCCCCCGCTTTGAAGCGGTGGGGCTCCCCGATACGGCAGGGGTGAGGTAGCCATTTCGCCCACTTGTGGGCCACTTCTGATTTTGCCCCCCGCTCTGCAGCGGTGGGGCTCCCCGATACGGCAGGGGTGAGGTAGCCATTTTGCCCACTTGTGGGCCACTTCTGATTTTGCCCCCCGCTTTGAAGCGGTGGGGCTCCCCGATACGGCAGGGGTGAGGTAGCCAATTTGCCCACTTGTGGGCCACTTCTGATTTTGCCTCCCGCTCTGAAGCGGTGGGGCTCCCCGATACGGCAGGGGTGAGGTAGCCATTTCGCCCACTTGTGGGCCACTTCTGATTTTGCCCCCCGCTCTGCAGCGGTGGGGCTCCCCGATACGGTAGGGGTGAGGTAGCCATTTCGCCCACTTGTGAGCCACTTCTGATTTTGCCCCCCGCTCTGCAGCGGTGGGGCTCCCCGATACGGCAGGGGTGAGGTAGCCATTTCGCCCACTTGTGGGCCACTTCTGATTTTGCCCCCCGCTTTGAAGCGGTGGGGCTCCCCGATACGGCAGGGGTGAGGTAGCCATTTTGCCCACTTGTGGGCCACTTCTGATTTTGCCCCCCGCTCTGAAGCGGTGGGGCTCCCCGATACGGCAGGGGTGAGGTAGCCATTTCGCCCACTTGTGGGCCACTTCTGATTTTGCCCCCCGCTCTGCAGCGGTGGGGATCCCCGATACGGCAGGGGTGAGGTAGCCAATTTGCCCACTTGTGGGCCACTTCTGATTTTGCCCCCCGCTCTGAAGCGGTGGGGCTCCCCGATACGGCAGGGGTGAGGTAGCCATTTCGCCCACTTGTGGGCCACTTCTGATTTTGCCCCCCCGCTCTGCAGCGGTGGGGCTCCCCGATACGGCAGGGGTGAGGTAGCCATTTTGCCCACTTGTGGGCCACTTCTGATTTTGCCCCCCGCTCTGCAGCGGTGGGGCTCCTCGATACGGCAGGGGTGAGGTAGCCATTTCGCCCACTTGTGGGCCCCTTCTGATTTTGCCCCCCGCTCTGCAGCGGTGGGGCTCCTCGATACGGCAGGGGTGAGGTAGCCATTTCGCCCACTTGTGGGCCCCTTCTGATTTTGCATGCGGGCGTTGCGGCGCAAGGGGGGGAAGTTTTGTTTCTCCCGCCGCACTGGTGTGCGTTGGGTGGAAGTGATTCTCCACGAGCTGGATATTGTGCTAGATAATTTGCCTGCTGTTGTGGAACACTTGCCCGAGTGCATTAGTAATGAGGCTGACCTGGGGCGGAGGGAGAAGGCCCAGGGCTTGTTCGATGCACTTTCGCACCCCCTCTTCAAGTTGACGGCAGCCTTTTTTTGCGATGTTTTTGCTTTGGTTTGTGCCACAAGCAAGAAAGTTCACGCGACCAAGGGTGCACGGCTCGCCGCCGTCCAGGGTTTGATGAACGTGATGCACACACAACTGTTGCACACCATGCGTCATGTCATTCCAGGGGGGTGGGAGGAATCGTTGGGTGTTGACGTAGGGAGTAGCGTCATCAAGGGTAGCCGGATGAAGTTTCTTTGCAGTTTGATTGAGGACGTGCAGACACGATTCAAGCGAGCTGAGTGGGGTGGTAGTGCTAACCTGGAGGATTGGGTTGAGGCAAGCTCGTGTTCGTGTGAGAGAGTTTTTAGCTACGTGACGGCTACGGACTTTGGCCAAACCACGGAGCGCATGTGTGAGACGCTGTGGGTAAGGTGCAATGGGGAGGCACCAGAGGATTGGGGGCCCTTTGAGGTATTTGATGATTTGCGCAAGACCCCTTTTCGCCCGCGCAAACGGAAGCAAGGGCATGCGGTTGAGGTGGAAGATGGTGGTTTGCTTGGGTTTGCGGCTTTCAAGGATTTGGCAGTTTCTTTGGAAGAGGATGGTGAGGCAGAGGTTCCGTTGGACATTCGAGATTTGTGGGTTGTCCCCAAGAGGGCGACACGTGACGCCGACATTGGCGATGTGTATGGGGTTGAGTTGGAGGGTGAGGACGAAGACAGTGAGGACGAGGATATGGAGCAGGCAGGTGCAGTTGCCAGTAGCTCCTCTTCTGACCTTCGTAACCCCTCAGCTGTCCCCTCCACCTCTTCTAACCCTGCCGCGCAGTTGGTGTTTCAGTATGATGTGGATGAGGCGGTGTTGAACGCCATGGAGAGGGGGAGGTTGCATGAGTGGACTAAGGTTGAGTTTAAGGCCATTTGTAGGAAGCATGGTTTGAGTGTGGGCGGGGGGGAGGGTGAGCTTATGGAGCGTGTCGAGGTTGTACCAGCAGTAGGGAGTTTGTTTCCAGCTGTGCCACCGGCGATGGAACATTCGGGTGGTCGAACGCTACATGACTGCATTTGATCAGAAAAAGTATTGCTCTTGTTCATGTTGAATTGTGCAGGGTGTGAGGTAGGGTCATGCAACACATGTGGGGCTAGGATCATGTGGTTGTGTGCTGAGACCAATTTGGGGCTAGGGACTCATGGTTGAACAATTGGGAACACCGGGTGAAGACATGTACTGTCCGCGGGCTCTTTTGAAATTACCCCGTTCTGGACGGGATTTTTTTTTTTGCGTTAAGGACAGCCCTGACTGATACTCAAGACGGGAACCAGTTGGCAACACAGCCCTCCACACCTACTCTACACACCGCAACCGCGCTGACCCTTTGCTCTTTTACTATGCCCCGTCCATTTGAAGATTTGAAGAAATTGTGCCACTGTTGCAACAATGCGGCAAGCAGTGAATTGAGCTGTCGATGTTGGGCGTTCTTTTCCCTTTTTACTGTATGTGCTAGACAGTGTTGCAACAGGGTTTGCCATCTGACCATCACATGGCTGTTTGAGTTTTAGAATGAACGAGATTGTGTCTCGAGTTGCCAACCAGTAAGCCTCTATTACCCAGTGCTTTGCTTGTTGGCTATGACAGAGTTACAAGTGAGTGAAGCACTGGAACTCCTTCACAGAGTGTGATCTTGTCATTAGATTGATGTGCACTTGTTGTCTGGTTGCCTGCTCTTTTGATGGCACACACTGCAGCTAATTACCCTTACCCTGTGGCGCCTGCAGCACACAAGTCTAAGGGAGGGAAAGGGGCTAAGGAGGGTGGTACGCAGCAATCTGAGCAGCAAAGTGGGGTTGGGTCGAAAAAGCGATGACAGACAAGACAGATTGAAGAGCCAGACTGAGATTCGCTAAGGGGTGGAGACGCCACAATTATCCCAGACCCCAGGGGTGTCCGACACCTGGTATCCTTGTGACACGGCAAGGCCCCCTTCCTCATGCATGGGGAATGAATGCCACGGCGGCCAATTTTGACAATGATGTATGCCTAAGACAGGAAATTGTCCAGTCGCAACCAAGAATTCTGCAGCAATAATGTCTTGCGGTGTGTCATGGTATGCCAGCTGCAGGGCCTCGCAAATTCGTTCCTCTTTTCTCAGCTCTGCGTTGGAACAAGATTGCGAAGTCGCTGCCAAAGGCAAAGCAAGGGTGGGACAACCTGCTCGAGCAGACCGCATTATCACCTCCGAAGCAGAGACGGACCTCAGTATCTGGGGAAACCCCTCGGCTCAGTAGGACCACGTCCACAGGTGCTCCATCGCACCTCCTTTTTTGCTTCGATGGGTATGGGATGTGTGCTTCTTTTGTGACAAGACATCGCACAGCAACGGGCTCATGCACTTGGCAACACATGGAGTGAGACACAAAACAGATGCAGATACACATGAACGTGGCGGGTGCGCGCGCGCACGCACGCACACACGCACACACACCCTGGTGCAAGGACTGCCTCAGGCGTCCAAAGGCAGGACAATGCCATGTCAAGACAATGCGAATTTATTGAGAGAAAGAATCAACCCATCGCGAGGGGACATTTGGCATCTGGCACACACATGCGCGCTCACACACACCCACCCGCCTGGCTTTTCCCGTGGTCACCGCATCCTGGCCAGTGCCCTTGGCACACACACACACATACACACACACACACACACACATACACACACACACACACACACACACACACACACACTCAGAACGCTAGGACAGGGTCAGGAAGCTGTGTATCAGTGTGCTAGGGGCCTCTGCAGGGCCCACATGGACATTGGATGGTAGGAAAGTAGGAACGTTGAACCTCGCACTTTGAGCATGAGGGAAATGATCCCTTGGCACACACACACACGCACACACACACACACATTGACAAAGGTGACACTGGTGGGACTGTCCCTCTCCAGCACTGTGCGAACTGAGGAGAACACAAACGACCCAGTGTGGTGGGGCAATTGCCAATTGGCACACACGCTTTGACCATGGTTCGGTTCTCTGTGGTGGGATCCTCCCACCGTTCCGGCAGAACAGCGGCCCACCTCGAAAGGCGAGAGTCCTGTGAATCAGCCCTGCGCCCTGATTGCAGGCCTGCAAAGCAGGGCCACCTGCTGATCAGCAACCAGGGTGGAGTTTGCTCTGCAATGGACCAAGATTGAAACTATTTCTTGTGCCAGTGGTTTTCATGCAGCACTTTTGCAACTGCCCCTGACGTCTTCCCTGTGTGAACGCCATCCTGCAGGGGCATCAATGTGGCAAAATGCTATACTTAAAATAAATACACAGCCAGCCATTTTGTATTTTAGAATGCAGCAGAATCATCCTTCAAAATCCGGTTTTGTAGCATGCGCTGCCCATGCCTTCAGATATTTTTATAATCGAATTAATCGAATAATTTTCAGTATTTTGACACACTGAGGGGCATGCTCTGTAGTTGGATGCTGTGAACAACTTCAGACGGAAACCACACCAACGACGACAACCACCACCAGAGACCCTATGCACCTGACAAGCAGAGAAAGATGTCACTGCTCGCGCACAATGTACAACCGTATGCCTCTCTGCAACGCATGCCACAACGACACAAATGTCGACAAGGGATCCCCACTGCCGCTGAACGCACCAGCCCTCGCGCCTGGGCATACTCAGGGAGCCCGAGGACCTCGAGGTCGGGTGCCTTTCAAACACCGCTTTCTTTTTTTTCCCCACGGCGTTGGTCGCCACCCTTCACATCGACATCATTGTCCCGTTGTACCGATGGTGCCATCATTGCCGTATGTACACATGTTATGTACAGTGCCCCTCATGGGGGAGGTTCTGGCGGTGGCCTGAGCTGGAAAAAATCCCACAGTGCCGGTGAGAAAAAGGGTTGTGGAGGTTGTGGTGATTGTAGGGGTGTCACTGGCTGCTTGGATGTCCTGTTTGAGGCATTCCTGCCTCTTTTTGGTGCGCTTATTGTGGATGTTTTGGTGACCTTTGAAGGCAGTGGTTCTGGCTCATGGTACTGTGGCTTGCGCCTGAGTGATACTGATGATCAAACACCGCTTTCTGAAGTCCTGCGACGCAATGAGTGTTCTCACATGACGCTTTCGCAAGATGGTACAGAGCGAAGTCGGTGGAGTGAGGTCCTTCACGAGCTGCAGAATCCTCTCCACCAAGTGCAATCTCAGCAAGAGCACAATGCCAACAGCACCAAGCAGAAAAGTGCTCCAGTTATCACAAGTTGAACTAAACCTCCGAGAGGTGCTGTGCAGGGCACCACCGACCAGGCTGTATGGCGTGGCAGCAGATGTCTTCCGATGACCATGGACTCCCCCCTGCCCACAGTGTGCAGTACGGCAGCAAGGAGGGAGCCACTGCTGCCCCAAAGAAGAAACCCCAGCGGGCCCTCCAGCCATCGCCCTCAGCGCTTTACCAGCAAACAACCGTATACTTGTATATATCCACAATCTCTGGTGCTCTCGCTTTCCATCTCTTCCATCTTCCTCTGCCCCTGCTCACTCCTTTTCTGCCCTCACTTTGTGTTCCTGCCCCCTTCCCCCTTCGTGCGTGTAGGTAACCTCCTCGGCGAAGCAGATGGATTCCCGCAGGAGGATAAGCCGCCCGACAAAAAATACGTCGAATACGGGGATTATTGCTACTTGCAGCATGTCCACAGCAGTCGCCACATGACGGTCCGCACCAATTGTCCTTCGGAAGGGGCGCCCAACGGGTTCATGGTTGGATTCACCGAGGGGGCCCATCCTTCGTGCTTCCAAATCCTGCCGAAATATACAATCCGGAAGATGGGTGAGCGGATTCGATTGAAGGACCCGGTATTTCGCGCTGGGCTGTGATTTGGGTCTGGGGAAGCCTTGCATTTACAGGATTATTTCTTGAAGACCTGAAGTAGCAGTCCTGCACCACACGCCACACACCTTGTACAACACACACACACACACACACCTCGCACCACACACACACACACACACACACACACACCTCGCACCACACACACATACACACACACCGCATGCCCTCCTCCAAATTAGGTACTAATGGACAAAGTGCATTTATCAAGATTTTGTATGTACCGGTTTTTCGCTTGTCACAGTCATGGGTCGAGAGATGACACTGCACGACGTGCAGACTGTACAGAGCCCGATGCATCTGACACTGGCCAGATTTGCAATTCTGTGCTGTGCCATGATTGTGCTAGCAACCTCTTGGCACCATGCGATTATATGAGGGTAGTTCTGACTGCAGTGGAGCACCTTTGCTTCCGATGCCTTGCCGCTTTCTCCTTCTTGGCGCATTCTGCTAAGGAAGGAGGTTTGCCTCATGGCTGTTGGCCTCTGAGATGAACCTCAAGCTGACGGGACCCTACCAACCTCTACGGCCTTGACCAGGGTGCTGATTAGCATGGTGCGTGATATCAAGGTTGCTGTTTAACGCCTTCATGATAGTAAGTTGGAGGAGGGTACGCGCTTCAGCCCCTTGTGTAAACCGTTGGGCAGCACAGGAGGGGAATGGGTGCAGGAATCGCTTTCATTAGCGCATTCCAGAGAGCATTCATGAGGGTACGTTCAATAGCCAGACGTGCGTTGCGGACAGCGTTGCCAGTGTAGCTTGTGCCGAATTCCGGCTGGTGATGGTTTCAGGGATTTGGGGTCTCCGATCCTCAAACCGTCCCCTACTGGGCCCTTAGTTGGTATACTCAATCTCTGTCGGGACACATCTCCAACACCGCTTTGAGTCTCTTTGCCCCAAGCAATCCTCAGCGATTGCCTGCCGATGCTTTTGTGCCTCAGATCATCTTTTCCTTCCAAACGTCGAATTTGAGGTGCTTGGGTGCAACCGAGCGGCCCGGGGCAACGATAACGGATATGTCCTACGAAGTGAATTGCTCTCCACAGCCGTTCACATGGAGGATGCAAATTTACGATGATACAAATATAGATCCCTCTGGTATTCGAGCTGGAAAGGCGTTAATGATCTATCATCAGGAGCTTGACAGCTTCGTGGCTTCTGAAAGTCACGGCAGTGGGACTTTATTCATGGTGTGTGTGTGTGTGTGTGTGTGTGTGTGTGTGTGTGTGTGTGTGTGTGTGTGTGTGTGTGTGTGTGTGACCACCGATCACCACCGAAGCTGTCACTTCCATGAGACCCCGAGTCAACGAGCTGGTGGCCTGCACAGCAGGAAATCGACAAACGTCAAACCAAAACAGAATTTTAGTAATGGCTCAATATGGATTCATCCCTGTCAAAGTGACTGCGAATGACACCCTACCGAAATCGGCTTTCGACGTGTTTCTCAAAGAGTTGGAAGACATGGAGTCCAGACCGCCCAAGGTGATGATGGTGTTGACAGTGAAGGAGACATTCCACGGTGCATCTGCACACAGCTAGTCAGTATGGTTATCTTGTGACAATCGCACACCATGTCGCTTTCATTCCTGTCCGTATCACTGAGTTTTCAGATACACGCTTGCGCCCACGCGATCCCCTGCCCGTTCCGGGAGGATTTGCAAGGGAGCAGGCCCTCAAAGGCATCCAGGCATTTGCACACCAGGTGAAGGGTGCAGCACCGCATTCCCATGCCATCCGTCCTGACGCTTTTCGTGAGATGGGC
Organism: Eutreptiella sp. 'Long Island Sound 2002'; assembly: GCA_964036045.1. Classification (NCBI taxonomy): domain Eukaryota; phylum Euglenozoa; class Euglenophyceae; order Eutreptiales; family Eutreptiaceae; genus Eutreptiella; species Eutreptiella sp. 'Long Island Sound 2002'. Next base: position 33,909,129 of record OZ038385.1, on the reverse strand, counting down.
AGGCTGCTCACCCGTGTAAAGGCCATTGCACAGCAGCGGCCATCCAGTGACTTTACTGTCTGCGTGTTAGACAAAGGGGTAGGGCAGCTGTGGGGTTTCTGTGGCCAATGGATATGGGATTGCACAGCACGGCTTTTGATTGACGGTGGTTATCTGACGGACAAGAGGTCTGAGGACGAGTACATGCAAAAGTACATCACTGCACTGTGTTAGTTTTGCGACAATGTCATTCTGGGTACAGATGTCCCCCCTGAAGACAGCGCGGAAGTTGTAAACAGGGTGAGAGGTATACTGCAAAGCGCCTGGAATCTGCGGGTCGTGTGCAACTGCATGACACGACACTCAGAATGCACGGGGTGCTGCTGCACTGCCCTTACAAAGGTGATGGGACATTTTTAATCCAACAGCCCAATGGCACAGGCATGGCTTTTGTTGAACCTGCAGCTCTGACACGGCAATGGAATCTTAGGTTGGGTCCCTCCCTCCTCGCCTGATCTCGCCTGATGGGGCGTACAAGGCGTATTCAGGTTCCATTTTTACTGGCGTTTTGAGGAATGGACTCCACTGGACGACGATATGGTTGGGACAACTGCCGTCCGCTGCCGCATGGCTCCAAGTAGCGTTGCTGTGCTCCCAGCCACCTCCACAGACATGTGGCAAGGATGCACAGAGGTGCAGGCATGTGGTAGCTGACCGCATATATTGCTTTGATTGTCGCACGTGTATCGTGTGGAGATGTGCAGTGTGCCCTGTGCAAGCCCTTGTGTATCGCTCTCATGGCGCTCTGTAGCCAAGCATGCATATTGGCGGGACAGCGTGTACGCATCATGGTGCCTGCCCGCTGACTTGGTAGTGCAGGGGGTGACTGGGGACCAGTGTCATGACTACCAATGCCTAAACGTTCTCATTGCAAACTGTTCCGAACCAGACTGTGTGTGTGTGTGTGTGTCCCTTGGGCAACCGGGGGAATCGGCAAGGTCAGGTACACAAGACTGAAATCGTCGGGGCCGGGGGGCAGTACGGGAATGAGCTGCACTGTGCTGGGCTGGGCATGCCTGTACCCTGACCCTCCATAATGATTTGGGTTTCTGGCACGTGTTGCCTACGTTCTTTTGCTGTGCAGGCTTCTGCTTCAGCGAAGCTGTCAGGGGGTAACCTTCAGGCCGGTGACTACACAGTGGGTCTGCAAGCTGCTTGCCCCTCAGTCCTCTAGTGCCGCGTTTGAACATGCCTTTTTTTTTTGGACGCTGCACGTGTCGAGATTTGAGCAGCACCTTTTTGAACTGCCTGTTTGTCGCGTCCTGCGTTTGTTTGTCACTGCTGGATGTGGTCTGCTTTTTGTGTGTGTGTGTGTGGTGTGAGAGCGTCTATAAACTGCTGTAGCTTGTTCGTGCTGAGATATGGATTGGGGTGTGAATTTGTTGGGCAGTCTGTTTAACTTCAAGTGGGTTTGCGCCAGTTGAAAGTAGTCTGCTTTTGGCTGGGATCGGAGTTAAACTGGTGGAATCTCCAGGGGTAACCGGTGCTTGGATGTGAACGAAAATGGCGGGATTGAGAGTATACCGGATGGCACCAACCTAATTTCACGTTTGACCGACGGGATGCAGCAAAACGCCACCATAGCCTTGGGAAATGCCCATTTTGGTGGCCTGCTCCGCCCGGATTGTTTGACCTGTTTCACATTTGACAGACCCCGATCGACGCCTTATCGGAACGTATCGAGGCTGAGCCAAAGCCGAGCCAAAGCATCCGGCGGTTGCAGTCCCTGAAGGACGTCAACCGGGGCCTGAGGTCATCGATCAGCCGCGACGTCAGCAATGTCAGCAATTTCGGCGCCGACAGCCAATTGTTGCCGTATCGCAGCCGCAGCCGCAGCCGCAGCCCCCCTGACTTCTTGCGCACCCCCCCGGAGTCGTTCGGACGCCCGGCCTCGGACGTCGGCTCCTCTAATTTGAACACGTCCTTCGACATCGCCTTTCGTGACATTCCATCGCTGGGGGACGGGTCGCCCGGGGGCACTCTCTCGCCCACTCGATCCTTTGGCCAGGAACGGTCGGTGTCCTTCAATTTCGCGCGCTGCGACACGTACCACGACGACGACAACACCGACGATTCGACGCCGCTCTCGAGTCGGAAGGCACTGCTGGTGGAGAAGAGCCTGCAGTCGCTGAACAAATATCGAGACAAGGCACCGCGGACTCTGGCCCCGTCCACTGTGGACATACAGTTCAGCACGTCGATCAACCTCTCGCCCACGGCGGACCTGCCGCTGTACAAGGCCGACACGCAGCTGATGGACGAGATGCTGCATGACTACATCAACGCCATTGCGGAGGCAAAGGAGGCGGGGGACGGCCAGGCACAGGTCCCCCTTGCCTTTCGATTCGACAAAAAAGGCGGAGGGAAATTGTGGAGGTAAAACCGAATCGAGTTGGACGGATTCGTCGCACCCGCGCAGTGTACCCAAACCTTTCCTTTCAGTTGAAGGAGTTGATCTCAGTCCTCATCCCACTCCAGCAGATTGGGAAGGGGCTGTTCGCGACAGACCCTGCACTGACAGTGGGGGATCAACATGTGGCCTATGAACCCTCCCTCTGCAGCCCCGCGCCCTGTCCAGGGGCTGCGTGCTTGAGTGGTCAAGAGATCGATGTGCTTTGCTGTTCATCTGGGAACCCCGGGTTCGATTTCCGGGGAGGAAACTCAGGCTGTGCAAGAGTGAGACAGTGACCAACACGTGGAATTCCCGTATCTGAACCCATTGTCAGGGACGAAGGCAGCGGCAAGTAACAAATGGTTACACGGAGCCTGTGCACTGCCACAACCATGACCCACCCACTCTTGCCTCCCTCCCACCCCAGACCCCTGCATCATCGAGCGTCCGAAAGACTTGTTGAATGGCGCCGTAAACAGTCACCAAGTGCTCCTTCCGTAACTGCTCGTTTCAAATCCGGATATCGGATTTCGTCTTCAGCAGCCCCACGGCCTCAATCTCCCACGCTGGGCCATCATTGCAATGAAGGTTTGGCACCCACGGTGGCTGCCTGCTCTGCTGGCTCCCAAGCAGTGGCAGCGGTGCTAAATCAACCTTTCCTCTGCAGCCCCCCCCCCCCCCCCCCCTCCTCCAACCATTGACACGAAGATGACAACGGTTTATCTGTCCCCAGTGGGCTCACGTATTTGAAGAAAGCCCGATATGCATCGGTGCACTGCACGGACCCAAGTAGTATCATATTTCCCACACTGTCACTACTTGGTGGATTGGTGGATCAGCTGTGGAGTGATGCCACGCCCCCCCCCCCCCCCCCCGAGCACAAATAACACCCCCCCCTCCACGCCCGAATCAGGAGTGACCGCTGACCAGAATGCACGCATACCCCCGTAGAGTCCAAGCAACGGCAACCCACGGGGGGCGCTTACCTGTGAGGGCTGACACCAACCGCCCACCCCATCCCCATCCCCACCCCCACCCCCCCTCCGGACCCCCCCCCCCCGCCCATACTAATTAGGACCTGATAGGAACTGCCAATCTGGAAATTTTGTACTGGGCCAACACGGGCCATTTTGGGGGGGCACTAAAGCGCAGTGCGCGCGCACGGCAACTACTTGGGCGTCTGTCCAAACACCAGACACCCATATTTCGTGATAGTGTGGGCATCATTGTTTTTTTCGTCCCCCTTGCCCACGTGGCACCCCTCCCTGCCCAGGCGCTGGAGCGTGGGTGGGAGGCACCCCCCCCCTTGCCCACGTGGCACTCCTCCCTGCCCAGGCGCTGGAGCGTGGATGAATGAAGACGCGACATTAGAAAGAATGGACCAAGTGGCGCTTGTTTGATGGTGCCGCGTGTCTTCCTTTGCTGCCGGGATGCCTTTGCTCATTGAGAGGTAAATCTGTTGGAATACGGTACTATTTTTCATTCGTTGTAAGTGGTACAACCAAAATTCACCCCCACTTGTGTACATTCAAAATGGTCAGAATGAAACGGGGAATTGAAAAATGCCACCAAAATGAGAAATTTTTTTTGAACCCCCCCCACCCCTCCGGACCCGCCCCTCCCCGCCCACGCCGCAGGGGTTCGTGTCTAGAACTTAACTGTAGCCCCCCCCCCCCCCCCTGCGGCAACCCCAGCCATTCAGGGACGGAGCGCATCAGTGGACCTGAGTGAACTGCAAGCGAGCACAGTTGGCGGTGAAAGTCGCGGGGAGCAGGCGCGGCCGGAGCCTAAAGCGGACATGACAACCTGACCATTGACCCCCCCCCCCCCCCCCGGAAAATTATCCTGCAGATGCACACCCCAGCGCGCACAAGTCAGTGCTGGAGTCGGCAAACCCCCGCATGGACTCGGAGTGTGCATCTGGATGCCCCTGATCAACGGCACGGGCAACAGCCCATCTCCGGGACGGCCGACCCCCGGAGTTGTCAAACAGGACAAGTCATCCGGGGGCTCCGTTGACACAACCAAAACACGTTCGGGCCCACAGAGGGTCAGAATGTGCAGCGACGAGAGGCCAATAGGCGCCGCCAAAGGCAAACAATCAGATACCGAGGCCTTGTGCCAACCCCCCCCCCCCCCACAGGAAGGCCCTCCGGGGCACGAGTTGGTACGGACCGGCCGGGTCTCGATGTACTGAAGGCGGCGTTCCCCGTGCCGCCATGTGTCCGATGAGTTCCACAGGCGGCGCTTGGCGGTCAACCCATCGGAGTTGGGGTCGGTGGTGATTTCCCGGGCGGGCGGTGGATGTCGATGGGCACGTCCAACGGACGATTGGTGTTGTTGACGGTCGGGCAATGCAAGACCCCCGCAGGTCCAGTACGGCCGGGGACCGCCCTTCGCCCCCGCCCCCGCCCCCAGCGCCCGGTCCTCGTTCCTGCGTGGCCGCAGGTGTTCATGGAGCGCCGGGTGGAGGGCAACCCCTGCCCGCCCAATATGATCTGGATCTTGGAGAACGCGAACCCGATCCGCGGGGGCGGGCTCAAGTTCGGGGTGCCGTACCGCGTCCGTCATCTGGCGAGCAGCGCGTACCTGACGGTGGTGGACCAGGTGTCCCTCGCCGTGTCCACGCGCCCCGAGTGCACCAAAAGCACACAGAACTTGTTCGTGCTCTGCCCTCTGGACGCCGATGACATGGAACTGACGCCGACCACTCCCGTTCGATTGAAGCACCAGTCCTCAGGTGGTGCCCCGGGCCCCGGGTCGTCTGGAACGCGGTTGGCAACTGCCCTAGACACAGCACCACAATCCCAACCCCCCCCCCCCCCGCCCCTTAAAGCTGCGTCCCACTGCCGTTGTTCATTTTGTGAGCGCGACGTGCTAATGCGGCGCCCGAGGGCGCCGGCAAAGTTCTGTCCGGCTCGTTTAGGCAACGCGCCGGTGGCACCAACATACGTTGCCACTGTCGACACACTACAAAGAAGGCGTCGGAGGCGCCCCCACGACTAATGGTCCCCCCCCCCCTTGTCCAAAGAAGGGTCTGAGGAAGAATCAGCACAGACGTCAATCACACCCACAGGGCACGAGGGCCAAGGGGGGGAACTACTCAAGAAGGGGTCAGAGTGCCTCAAGGCAGCTCAGGGCGGCACAATTTGTACTGTAATGAATGCCAGAATGATGCCGGAGGGTGACAACCACGGTCGTTTCATGGCCAAAGACGGGTGTGCCCAAAGAGGGACACGCCTTCTCACCGCGCGCTTTTTGACTCAAGGATTTGTGTTCAGAAACAACCCACGGCGGGTGAAGCTTCATATGTTATCTCTTCGCCAGTGACAAACTCCAGATGCATTCCTGGATGATTTGAAGCTTTGCCGTGAGTAGTGGCTGTCTGTCGGTGTCCCCATTTGTTGGGTGGCGATCATTGTCACTTTTGGAGGAAGAACTCATTTTGCCCAGGGCAGTCGTTCAAGCCCCTGAAGAGTGCGGCTGGGAGGTTGGGAAAAGGGCCTCATGACAGACCGATGGCTTGAAAAGGGGGCTCAGAGCGGCCCGGTGGATTTTTCTCCCATTATGATACGTGATGCAAAAATGATCGGTGCATTTTGGGGAGATCATTTTGACTCTCTTTATTGCAGAAACACCCCCCCCCAAAAAAAAGCAAGAGCACGCGTCAGCACAAGAACACGCACGCAAGTTCTCTTCAATTGCAGGCACTTTGAGCAACATAGACATGACAAGTGGGCTATCTCCAGGGGAGGCACCACAAGAACACGCGTGTGCTCTTGTTTGTCTCCTGGCAGATATGTCTCTTACCACTGCAGTCGTTCGAACCGGCGAAGTTTCGAACACCCATCGACCATTATGCCAATGATACGACGCTACCATGTGGAAAGAAGAGGGAGGGAGCGCCAAAGAAGGAGGGCAATGGGGGGTGCCAGAGTCATGGAATAGGCCTGGCACTTGCGGGGTTCGGAGGGGTGATACGGGGAGGGGTGGGGGGGAAGGGAAGGGCGGGGAAGGTACGAAGTTGGATCTTTCGGGCACGCAGAAGGTGCGCCCCGAAGTGACCAGTGGATCGCTGCGTCCCGGGACCGTGGAGGAGTGGAGGAAAGTTCCCCTCGTGACCGTTTGCTGCATCTCTCGGTTTGAGCGGAAAATGGAAGACCTCTGGGACAAGGAAATACCTGCTTTGGGCATCTGTCACGGAAGCCCCCCTGTCGAAGAGGGGGTCCGGAACAGGGGGTCGGGCAACACCCCAGCGACTCCCTCACAAGTGGATCTGCCCTCTCCCCTGGATGCCATCTCGAAATCTTCTGATCTGCTTCGTGTGTGCCGTCTGTGCGCCCCCTGTCTGCCCCCTGTCTGCAGGATTGTACATCAAGCAGTCGAAGGAACCCGATGTCGGACAGTGGATAGACTGCGGGTCCGACCAGTTTTGCTCCCCTTTGGAATTGTCCGCCGAGGTTGACGACGATGACCTGTTTACCATTCAAGTGCCCGAGTCGAGCGATATGGACGGCGTTCTTTTTGTGCTCAACAACATGGAAGCCCTGACGCATTTCGTAAATGCATTCAAAGGTATGCGATGGCTCTTGCCTCGGAATCTTGTGGCTGGCTCTTCTCTTGCACACCCGTAGGGGCCCTGCAGGATGGCTTAGCCGGTGGCCGGTGGCTACTCTCCATCAGAGCAACATCCCTTCATGGGCCCATTTGGGAGGCCACATGTGCCTATGCCCACTCTTGTGACGCCTGCATAAATGCAGGGGGGTTTCCTCCCTTCCTCCTTGGCTAGCTTTTATTGTATCGGCACTGCACGCAGTGCGCACGCAGTGCACCAACTCGGCCATTGGGGCTCAGCTCTTTCTGATCATGCCTGATCTGATGGACGCTGGTGGCAAGTCTATCTTGGACCCTCAAAGCCCCGCTCCGGGGCCAATAGTTGTGCACGAACACCCCTGCCCCCGACCATGGCCCAGCCCAGGCATGCACAAGCCTCCCCAACCCCGTCAAGCGTGGGCTCCCCTGGGCGTGCGGCGGAGGGGACTTCAACCCGAGATGTCTTTGTAGATTTATTCCGACGATGGCTTGGTCTACAGAGATTGGGTACAGATCACGATACGTTACCACTCCCTAAGGGCTCCAAGTCATGGTGCCTCGTGGCACCGCTTTGATAGGTTTGCCGCCCCCTTCCCTCATACTGGACGCACACACGCGCACACACACCACCTTGCTGTCTTTCGCAGTCGGGGCCGGATCGGCACAACACATCGCGGACGCCCGCGCCGCCCTGACAACCCTCATCCACTTTTGTTCGGAGAACCACGTCGCATCCATCGGGTCTGGGACGCCCATTGCAAAGCACCAGCGGCTGCTGCTGGACGCCAAGGTGCACACTCTGGTCCTTCACGTGCTGTCCGCTCCCTTCGTGGAGTGCCAGGGCCCAGGGGCGATGCACAGCCTGAAGGATCTGAGCGACAGTGACAACGCAGACCTCCTCAGCGTCTGCAACTACGGCTACAATCTGCTGCGGCAGATGGTGTGCGGGAACCCCGCCTTTGCCCTGCGGCTGCTGGAGGCCGTGCCCTTCATGATCACGCAGCTGGCGAGCTGCTGGCACGCGGCCGACACGCTGTCGGAGATGTTCCACAACAACAGCCGCCTGGTGCAGCAGATGCCGGACGGCCTGGTGACGTGCTTCGTGCGGCTGTGCATCGAGGAGCGCAGCCACGGGGGCTACATCAAGTTCCTGTGCGAGCTCTGCGTGTGCGAGGGGCACGGCATCCTCCGGAACCAGAGCCTGATCTGCCGGTGGCTGCTCGAGGAGGGGCAGGACAAGATCCTGCCGCGCATGAAGGTCCGGGACGAGGTCGTGGTGGTCCACGTGCCCGAGCAGGAGTTCGCGTCGCTGCGGTCCAGCGAGCGCTTCATCCAGGCGCCGTTCTACCGGCGGCGCATGATGTCGCCGGACAATTGGGTCAGCCTGTCGGACCTGTGGGACGGGGGCGAGAACGACCCGTGGGAGCGGATGGCGTACTACTTCGAGCAGTGCCTGGCGCTGTACGCCACGCTGTGCGTGGGCGGCAACACCCACACGCGGGAGGTGGTGTCCACGTTCGTCCCCAAGGACGTGGTGCTGGCGGTGCTGGGGCTCAACGCCACGCGGGAGGACATCCCGGACCGCGTCGAGTCCCTGTTCTGGTCCATCGTGTCGGTGCTGTACCTCCAGCGGCCGTTGCACGTGTCGACGGTGCTCGGGGGCCACACGGCGGCGAAGGACGCGTCGCCGCGCGGCCGCATGGCCGCGCGGCAGCCCTCGGCGCACGCGGACGGCGACGAGGAGGGGGCCGAGTTCCTGTGCGCCATGAAGGCCGCAGCCATGGACTACCTTCAGAAGAACACATCGCAGCCATTGTCGAATCCGGACCGCAACCGTCTGACCAAACAGGTCATCGAAGTGTGGCACCAGATTCTGAGGTACTCTCAGTTCAGTCCGGAGGAGCTGCAGGACGTCGTACTGGTCGCATTGAATTTGTTGGAGCCTGAGTCGGATACTGCGCTTGCCATGGACTCGTCTTTCTCATACACGGGATCTGGTATAAATGTGGGTTTAAAGAGGGGAGGAAGGAAGGAAGGAAGGCAACGCAACGTCTTTGTCCGTCCACGCTCAGGGGAACCTGCACCCAGTGGGCCACCAATGGGGCCCCCGATGCGTTCCGTGGAGCCACCAGTGCGCGCAGGGGATCAGGCACCCAGGGAGCCAACGCTGGGGCCCCTGCGGCAGAGCGCCGTTGTTCGTCTGCGCCCAGGGGATCCAGCACCCAGTGGGCCACCGCTGGGGCCCCTGAGGCGCCCTGTGGAAAGGAATGGTGGGCCAGGCAAGAAAAGGAACCTCCGACAAAACCGGGGTGGGCAGAACCAAGGACGATGGTGCGGTCACAGTGCAGCGTAAATCACCCGGGACACCGTGCGGTGCGGGGCACGCGGGGCTCACGCACACGGAAACACAGAGAGGCAGGTTGTGGACGGCCTGAGGACGGAGGTGTGTGGACAGCAAAAAAAGTCAAACGACCCCCACAACAACCAGCACAACCCCAGTACACCAACTGCTCAGCGCCGATGATGCGCAAACGGCACATACTGCCACATCCAGCACAGCCCCACACCAACCACTGGGCTCCACGAACACGGAAGCGACACCAGCAGGAGCACCGGCCGCAGCGGCCGACGCAACTTGCAAAGGGAAGAACGGGTGACTGTCCAGGGCCCCGTAAAGAAACAACAACCAGACGGAATGTCACACAGGGGGGAGGAACAGAGGGGGAGGGGGAGGGGGAGGGGGAGGGCGAGGGACAGCCACATTGGGATGGAAAGGGGTGAAGGGAAAGGGGAGGGGGGCTGAATACCAACCGGATGTTTATACCCGGACGGTCAACCATCCGGTACCACGAGTCGTAAGACGAAGGGGTTTCCTGCAGCTGGGACATTGGGTACAGGCCTTCATGACGATGTCCACATTGTTTTTGATGGCCTGACGAGAAGCTGAGCTGCCCAGTGCCCTGTTTGCCTTCAGGGGTTTTGCGTTGGGAGCTTTTTGCATCGTGTGTATGTCACAGGAAGTCTGCCGGAGGCTCTGTCCGCTCGCCATCTTGCATCAAACTCTACAGCACACCCTCAATGTCACTGTAAGTGTCATACCAGGCTTTTCAATGTCTTAGGTGGCATCCGGGACCAAATGTCTTTGGAGCAGCTGCATTCTCAGTATTAAGGGACTTTCAACCGGAAATAGTGAGCCAACCCTCTGCAGACCCTCTCTAGGCACATGTTGGCATATGCAGGCCTGCACAACTGTTGGGAACTGCAGATTGCAACAAAGATTGCAGCAAAGCGGCGGAAAAGCCAAGTTTGTGGGAGCGGTCTGAGGGAATGCCCGAGGCAGGGCTGTCCTACAGAACCGTGCATCATGGAGTTGCCAAGCGCCCTCTGTGTTGTGTTGCCTGTGCCACTGTGTGTGTGCGGACTGGCGTGCTGCGTCAGTGCACATTTTCCCTTCCGACTCTCATAAGGTACAACCCCCGACCCCCCCTTTGAGATCTCCAGAAATCTGGGGACCCACAACACTCAAACCTCAAAGAAGAAGATGCAGGACAATGAAACACAAAGCACACGACGTGAGAACTCTTCCACAGCCTGGTGATAGTTTCTTTCACCACAGCCAGCTCATCCCCATACTTGTCCTCCCCATTATCACGCTCATCAGGTGGACGCATTTCGCTGGGCAGGGTCCAATCAATATCCAATACACAAAGAGACAGCTGAGAGGACAACACAGCGCTTGGTTTCTGTGCCCTGACCTATCCCCTTCCCCCCCCCCCCCATGCCCCCCCCTCCCCCATGCCCCCGGCGAGAACAAATGAAAGAATGCCGCCTGTGGCACGTCACGGCATTTTACGGTCCGAACAGCACTCCTTTTGTCAACAAAACTGGGCCCACAGTGGTGAACTGGTTCTTGGCAGTCTTGGGGACCCAGTCATACGCCGATGGGTTGCAGGGGTCGCACCAGACAGGAACATAAGTAACGGTAGGATGCGATTGGCCATGTTTTGCAGCCTCTAGCCCTGCCCAGGGCCAGTTATTGCCGATCCTTCAAAGTGGGTTTGGCCGTCAGGCACCCATTCACATGCCTCCGGGGGTTTCGGTTGGTGATATTGTGATGGTAGAACCATACTGGCACGCAAGATTGCACCATTTGCGGCCTGCAGGACCGGCTTTGGCCCGTTGAACAACCCGTCCTTTACCTTCCTGAACGTCTAGTTTTCTGGTCGCAAAAACGGATGCAGGCACGACAGGTGATGGCACCAAAGGTGATAAGGCAAATGTGAGACGCCGCCTTGCACCCTCCCTGAGCACACTGCGTGCTGGGGGGCGGAGGCTTCTGTTTTGCAGCCTTTGTCCCTTGAATTCGAGTGCAGTATCCCTTGAATTCGAGTGCAGCCTTTTACGTTCCTGCATCCATCGCCCGATCTGCCGGCCTCATCCCTTTAGGTTCGTCGTCTGATGTGTTTGGCCGTCGGACATCCTCCCATGATCGTATAGCAGAGCGCACTTCCCACAGCCTTCCCATAATGGAATGCAAATTGGCTGTCTGCAGCCTGTTATCTACAGTATTAGACATCGCGACAGAGGTATGGTATCCCACTGTGTGATGCGGTGTGTGTGTGTGTGTGTGTGTGTGTGTGTGTGTGTGCGTGTGTGTGTGCGTGTGTGTGTGCGCCTAGCCTTCATGACGATGTCCACATTGTTTTTGATGGCCTGACGAGAAGCTGAGCTGCCCAGTGCCCTGTTTGCCTTCAGGGGTTTTGCGTTGGGAGCTTTTTGCATCGTGTGTATGTCACAGGAAGTCTGCCGGAGGCTCTGTCCGCTCGCCATCTTGCATGAAACTCTACAGCACACCCTCAATGCCACTGTAAGTGTCATACCAGGCTTTTCAATGTCTTAGGTGGCATCCGGGACCAAATGTCTTTGGAGCAGCTGCATTCTCAGTATTAAGGGACTTTCAACCGGAAATAGTGAGCCAACCCTCTGCAGACCCTCTCTAGGCACATGTTGGCATATGCAGGCCTGCACAACTGTTGGGAACTGCAGATTGCAACAAAGATTGCAGCAAAGCGGCGGAAAAGCCAAGTTTGTGGGAGCGGTCTGAGGGAATGCCCGAGGCAGGGCTGTCCTACAGAACCCAGATTTTTCGTTGTTAAGGACAGCTCCCAGGGACCACCAACCGCCGCTAACTGCCAACCGCCAACCTCCACCAACCGCACTGCGTTGCGCCTGTGGTGCGTGTTGGTGGGTATTTGGGCGTTCTGGGCGTCCATTTCTTTGGACTCAAGGACGCCTCGGGCCAGGGCTGTCCTTAAGGGAACAAAGAAAAGGGTTCGTAACGCCAACAGAAATGAACGTTCACAGGGACACTCTCTGCTTCATGGTCACGGGACTCTCTCTACTTCAAGCGTTGGCGGTTGGCGGTTGGTGGTTGGTGGCGCTGCTGCAAGCCCTGTGCTGCCCTGCGCCACACCCTGCACCACCTCTTGTGCATCAGCCATTCACTGCCGCTGGCTGCACATGGCCTTGTATTCCTGGACTGATCCAGAGTAAGAAGGGCCATCCTCCTCCATGCACACATATGTTCTGGTCGCATGTGTACGTATACACGCGTATACGCGTATACGTGTACGCCTGTATACACGTATACGCGCGTATACGTACAGCCCTTGTTTGCAGAGTGTGTTGCAGCGTGTGGTGGTGCATAGAGTGGAACAATTTGTGTTGGGGTGTGCTGCAGGGTGGAGTGCAGGGTGTGGCGCAGGGTATGGCATAGGGGTGCCTCGGGTTGGTGATGATGGTTTGATTTTTTCAGGAGAAACTCGATCGAATTGTGGACCATTTCTCGAATCCTGCTGAAATCTGTTCCGGTGACACTAGCCACATCGTGTCGTACGTCAAAGAATCGCCGATGAGCCCGGTGTTCATTTTAATAGCCGAGCAGCTTCCGACGATCCTGAGAAAGTTCCTGATGTACCCGCATAAGTCGTTGGTGTCGAGCGCCCTGTCCCTGATCTTTCGGCTGGGCTCCATCAACTCGGAGATCAGCAGCCTTTTGCAGGAAGTGCAGCTCCTGCAGTCCCCGTCTCGTGTGGAGTTGTATCGAGAGGCCTGCAGGCACGCCGTGAGGCTGCAGAACTTCTACAACAACAAAAGCAACTTGAAAGGCAAGTGGGCGGAGGTCATGCTCAAGGAAATGCAATGGTTTATGTCGAAGCTCCGTGTCAATCCCAGCACCCCAACCACTGTCCCCCCGAAACCCGCTCAGGGGTACAGCCTCAGTCTGTCCCAGCACCACTTCGAGAGGCAGTGCGAGTCTGTGATGCAGGGGACAGATGAGGTCATGGACGTTCAGGATATGCTTCGGAGTCTGAAGGTGCATGATGCCATCCTGAAGATCCTGGAGGCCGAGCCGGATGATTCAGAGCCGGACGAGGAAACTTTACCCCCGGTGATGTACGGGTTCCTGACGGCGTTCTGTGAGGACAACCCGAAGAACCAGGCCGCGCTTTGCACGGACAGCAGCCTTCGCACGTTTGCCGGCCAGTTGACCGACGATGTGGTGTGTGCAGCCTACGGATGTTCCATGATGCATTCGAGGGGTGGGTATGAGATCCAGGCCATTGGTGGGACAGCCTATGAGTTTAGCAGATGTTGGTAAGGAAAGGTTTAAAAGCACCCGGTGCCTGGCTTGTGAAAGGGGGTGCAATGATTGGCTGGGGTGCACAGAGGCAACAACAACACTAGGAAGGACCAGGAATGCGTCCCGCCCCATTGTCGTCTACTGATGGATGTGTGAGGATGCGTGAGGATGCGGGACCAAACGGTGTGGAAGGTACGCAATGTGCAGATCGCTGCCAGTGACATAGGGATTGGTGTCCAAGTTCTGCCAGTGGCGTATGGGTCATGTATGGGTCATGGGCCAGTTAGGGTGTAGGGGGAGCACTTGTAAAGGAGCCCTTGATCGCGGCGGTTCCAGATGCTTGGTTCCGGAGGCCTCCTGCCCCCCGGTTCTTGAAGGGGCGTTCTTAAGGGAGAAGTTGAAAACACTGGCTTCCAAAAGAACGTCCTGCCGTTCATGTACATGCACCCTCACTCATCTTTTCGCGCAAAGCATGCGTTGTGCACAGGGGGTTCGGTTAGCTCCAAAACGGAACAAAAAAAGACCTTCCCGCCTCCGGTAGCAACTGGCCGCCGGCCGGCTAATACCAGCCAGCTCCGCTTAACTGCCAACTGCCATCCTTGACAACCGCCGCCAGTCAATCACCAAATGGCGTCTATTGCCGACAATTTGCCGTCATTGAATTGCCAACCGCCGTGTGGTACCTCTCGGAGCCTTAACATTCTAAGCATCCACCGGATACATGATCAGCGGCCTCCTTCTCTCCCCCTTGTAACGACCCACCGAGCCGAGGAGCGCCTTGCGGCTGTTGTGCAGGGGGCAGACAAACTGCTGATTGCGATCTTCCATGACAACTACGAGTTGTGCGCCCGTCGACACGAGTCTCTGATCGAAGCCTTGGTGCGCGAGGCTTGCAGGTTGTCCAGTGTGGCCATGGGCTGTATTGATTGCCTGAGATGTCTTGTGGCGGTCAAGCAGGTCCCTATCCAGCACAGCCAGTATCAGATCCTTACGAACCTCAACAAGATCGCCACGAAAGTGCTGTCCGGCGTGCAGGTATTTCAGAATCGGGACTGCGGCATGCTGGTGTATTGGGGTGGGTGTCGGACCAGGCTTTTGATGAGTGCGCTTGACACCAGGTCACCAATTGTGTCTTCGGCCCCGCCCCAACAGAAGCCAGAACAAACACGCAGAGGCTGCAGGAGGCGAAGCAACCAGCTTCGATGCAGCTGCCTCTCGCGCCCACGCCGAAGCAGTGCTCTGCAGAGGCCTGTAGGTGTGGGGGATGATGTGGTGGCCCCTCAAATCCAAAATGCCCGACGCCCCACCGCGTCCGTTGTGTTGTGTTGAGTCAACGGACCAGTCGGCACCCGTTCAGAGCAGGACCGCTGTGCGGGAGATGCCGAGAAGCAGAACCTCAATGTGAGCCGAAGCGCGTGGTTTTGCAGCCAAATGCACAGGTCTCGTGCGCGACAGAACATAGCGCGTACGCTCGCCGCGGGCGATGTACGTGATCCAGCGGACAGTGAGGGGTGCACCCCGTGGGGTCGTTGCTGGAATACGGCTCGGCATTTATACTTCGGGCACGGCAATCGTGGCCTCGTCTTGACTGGCAGTGAGTCTGATAGGCCACCAATGGGCCCAGGACATGCCTCATCTCCGCCTCATGTGCGGGACAAGTCCGATAGTCGGCGCGCTCGGCGGCAAAAGGCAAAACGGTGTATGTGCGTGGCCGTGGGGACGAGGGGCTTTGTTGAGTGGGTGGGTTGCTGGGCTGCTTGACTGCCACGTGTTGTTCATGAACTGGTCAAGCGGTGAGCTATTCGGGGGATGTGCAAACCCATGACACAGTTATCCGGTCAGGCACACTGGACACGCCCCTGCGCCAAGACTTGGTTTTATGTCTGTCTCCTTCGTCCTCCCTCCCTGCGTACCTTTGCTCATCCCGGCCCTTCTCCGCAGGACCTGCCCACGATGGACTCCCCCCGACGGTGCACCATTCTGGCCCTCGTGGACCTCGTTTGTATCTGCTGCAACAACAGCGGGCACAACCAGGACAGCTACGCCCTGGCGCAGGAACTCCTGCCCTTGCCCATGCTGCTCAAGGCCCTGGGGCAGCCGAACGGGCTCGCGATGCTGGACACGCAGGACGCGTTGCTGCGGAGCCTGAAGAGCATCTGGTGGTCCCGGGAGTTGGTGCTGCAGGAGGACGTGGATTGCAATGGGGAGTACACCATCAACTGCTGGCAGGACATGTACTGGGTGTCGTTCTGCTGGGTATTGCGCCCCTGCCTCTCACATGATGTCCGCAGCTCTGGTGCCGTGCGGCACGACGGAGGTCGGTTGGGGTTGGAGAGGGCGGACCCTCTGGGAGCGGTGGTCAAGGGCTCAAGGGTCGCTTGGCCCCTCTTGACAGATTGCCCGTTGCAGACCGCCCGGGCGGCAGTTGGCGGTAGAGTGAGTAGGCGGGCGTTCTTTGGACGGGTCTGGGACCGCAGCGGGCGGTGAAGGGCAGGGGTTTGACGGGTGACCGGCGATGGTGGGCAGGTATTTGGGGGGTATGAGCCCCATATCGGATGGGCGTGTTTCCGATCAAACCCCCGGGAGCGCACGGTCTTTAACAGTGTTGGAGGCCGCGGCTTTACTCCCGGCGCTGGTCGAGAGAAACCTTCAAATAAGTGGATTCCCGCCTGGATCCATGGGTACAAGACGTTACCCTCTCGACCGACCGCAGTCTGGTGGGCGGGTAGCAGACAGCAGCTGCTGGGCGACCGATGCTTTCCGAAGGTTCGGTCGTGACGGACTCCCTACTTTTTTGGGGCGTCTTGCGATCCGCCCCTGATCTCATTGAATCCTGTTCTCCTGACAAGAGCTTGTTGCCGAAAATAAGTTGCGATGGCCCTGGGTGACACCGCACATCGGCCCTGGGCCGTCGCCGCCGCCCCCCACCCCCGCCCCTCCACCCGCGACCGCCCTCCCTGTCGAGCCACGCTCCAGACCGGGCGTCGGGGTCCTGCTGGAGCGGTCAGGTCAGGCCATGGGGGCTCCCTGGCCTGGGCCATCGCCGCTGTCCTGATCGTACGCGGCGTGACGATGCCGGTCACGGCGCGGCGGTGCAGGGGAGTTACCGCCGCAGGGGAGGGCCGCACGCTCCCCAGCCCCGTCCCTCACCCGAGTTTTCATGGCATACGCCCTGGGGGCGTGCCCCCCCAAGACGTCCTGAGGGGTGACAAATACGGTATTTGAAGGCCCCGCAATTCGATGCTCTGGTCAAAGAACTCCACCGTCCCCCGCTCTCCCCGGCCGCCAGAGCCCAAGATTTGGGTCCCGCACCAGAAGTAGGCCCAGCCGCGGCCCCAAAGCCCAAGGGCAGAGAGGGACTG
>OZ038385.1:33807100-33882100 GCA_964036045.1 Eutreptiella sp. 'Long Island Sound 2002' | reverse complement strand
GCGCATGTGTTGGGGGTCCCCTCCTCGACGTGCCTCGCCGCCTCCTTTCCCAAGCCACAGCGAGCCCTGAGGACTGCTGTCACGACCATCTCCCGGACCCCCCCCCCTCCTCTTTTGGGTTGGGCAATGCTCGAGCAAACCCGCCCCCCCACTTTCCCTGCAACTCACATCCGCCGTCAAGGGACTGTCCAGTCCACAACAAAAGGGCTGCAGCAGCTCTGTTCCAAGGAGCTCGTCCCGGGGTATCGCAGGGATTTGCGCCGACGCGCGACACCCGCTTTGTTGGATCGCAGGTGCAGATGGCGAACGCGGGGGCGGCCAAAATGGTGGTGGTCGCCGTGCAGCACGCGGACCGGGACGTTGTGTCCACCGCCATCACCTTTGCCACGAGTCTCTTTCACGGAGGCAATGCGGCGGTCCAGGGCGCCCTCCTGACCCATCTCGAGGCCGAGGACCGCAGCCAGGCCTTTCTGCACGCGCTGGGGGAGCAGTTGCGTGGGGCGGCGGAGAGTCTGCGGTGCCTGACGTCGGAGCTGGCGGTGGTGACGGCGGCGAGGGCCCGGGTGTCCGACGGCGTGCGGCAGCACATGCTGCGGACGAAGAAGGACGTGCTGGAGGTGCGGAGCGTGCTGCGCTTTGTGCAGCTGCTGTGCGAGGGGCACCATCTGCCGATGCAGAACTACCTGCGGGACCAGCCCGGCGACCGCAACCCCTGCAACGTCGTCATGGAGGTCATGGGGTTCTTGAAGGAGCCCATTCGGTGCATCTGCTCCGGTGTGCGGGGGTTGAGTGCCGGGGGGTGGGGGTGGGGGGTGTGCGTGTGCCACGGCGCTCTCTCCGGCTCGGGCATGGGCAGGGGTAGTGGTGGCGGCAAAGGCAGTGGCAGGGCCCGGGCAGGGGCAGTGGCCGTCGTAAGGGCACACGCCAACCCCGACACACACGAGACCTTGACGCACGCCCCCCCCTGAGACACACCAACCCTGACACAAGGTGCTACGAGTGCCAAGTGCATCCACCTGCAACCGCCGCCAGGACTCCTTTTCCAAGGGCGGAGGGGTGCACCGGGCCCTTCTGCACGCACCAACCCTGGCACACAATCAGGAGGTCACACGAAAGGCCGGCACTGGACATCACTTGTACCGCACGGTGCGGGTGGCACCCTCACCCTCGTCGGAAGGGGCAGCAGCAGTGGCCGGCACATGTGCCCGCTCTGGCCCACTTGTATGCCCCCCGTAGGCCCCTTGTGCCCCCCGTAGATGCGCCGTGGATGCGGCGTCCCGCACTTTTTGGGAACAACGCTTTACTTGTACTTTGATTCACTGAAAGTGCCCCCGTCCCACCGAATGGCGCTCAAGTCCGATGAGGGGGGGCGGCAAAGGCAACAAACGGCAATTACTCGCACAGTCGTCCGTGGTCGAGCCCGGCATTTGCACGAGGGGAAGGGGTACGCTGAGGTGACGGGTACGGGGGAGCTGCCCACCGCTTTGCACGAGTCAACCATCGCTATGGGCGGCAGCCCTCGGGCAAAGCAAAGGACGAAGAGGCCCAGGGGCTGGAGGCCGAACGGGGGTCTCGCCATAAGATGGGGGTCGGTCAGGGACACCGTATGCCAACGAGCCTTACATCCCCCCCGCGCGCGCAGTACATGTCCCCTGCTGCGTGCGCCCTTCGAACATGGGCCAGATCTCGGGCTCCCAGGACGGCCCAAAACCAACGGTGCGCGCGCGCGCCGTGCCCGTCCGGGCCCCGCCCCACCTCTCCCCTGCGCAGGGGCGTTGGAGGAGGAGATCTGGAGGATCACCATCCAAACCTTCTGCACCCTCACCGAAGTGTGCCAGGGCCCCTGCCCCGAGAACCAGGAGACCCTCGTGTCCTGCAACGTGACGCGGGACGTCAACGAGGTCCTGCGCCACAAGTTCTTGGGCGCGAACCCGCTGCTGGTCTTCGAGCTCCGGGACGCCGCCACCCTCACGCTCCTGAGCCTCCTCGAGGGCTGCAACGACGCGTCCCGCCCGAATCAAATGGTCGGCACCATCGACTTCGCGTCGGTCCAGCGGATCCTGGACTCCGTGTGGGACCTGGTGAACGCCGCCCTGTCGTCGGGGTACAAGCTGCCCAGCAGCGAACAGGCGCTGCTGGACCTGGCCTTCAACTTGTTCATCCTCCTGCACCACCTGTCGACCTTCAGCGACGACACGGCCCTGTGCGCGGCCCTGTACAAGTGCTCGGGGCACAGCTACTTCCAGTCGCTCTTGGGGATGGTGGAGATCGCGCGGGGCGAGCGGCTGGAGGTCGTGTACTTCCACATCCCCAACATCGGGTCCTACCTGACGGAGGACCTCAGGATCCAGTTCCTGCAGGTAGAGCGCCGGGACGTCAGGGGGAGGGGCGCAGTGCACCTTTGAGAGGGCTTACCGCTTGTTGGCCCCGCCTGCTCTCTGGGGTTTTGCTTAGTGCTTGGCCTACCCTCCGGAGGTGAGGGACTGGGTTTTGGGGGGGGGGTATTTCGGAAATCCAGCGGCGGCGGGGCCTCCGACAATCCGCCCCCTCCCCCCGCCGCCCGTGGGGGTGGGTTTGGGCGGGGTTTGGGTCGGCGCCGAAGACACTAGAAGCTTTTGTTTTGGCCTTTTTGGCATTCAGCTCAGCCCCCCCCCCCCCCCCCCTCGTGGGGCTGGGACATATTTGGGTGCGGGTTTCCGAAAATCTGTGGTGGGTGGCTCCCTCAGTTTACCCCTCCCAAGCCCCCCCCCCCCCCCCTGTGTGGCCGAGCAAAGCCCTGCCGCTGCAATGGTGAGCAGTGGGACAAGCATTCTACTGCACTACTGCGCGATCCAAAGTGGCTGCGCAACCCCCGCGCTCTTAGGGTCTCCAAAGCAAACAGACTCAAAGTGGCAAAGTACCCTTTGCTGCATCGGGCCTCGAACAGGGCGACAAGTGACCATTACGGACCGTGGCATAGCCATGATTCGGCGGTTTGTGGTACGTCGAGGCATGAGTACCACATCTCAGGCCACGCGCCGCAACGCACTGACCCCGACACACACGAGACCTTGACGCACGCTCCCCCTGAGACCCTGACAAAAGGTGCCACGAGTGCCAAGTGCATCCACCTGCAACCCCCACTGCCCCCCGTCCAGGACTCCCGTTCAGCGGCAGGTCCAGGACTGCTTTTCCAAAGGGCGGAGGGGCGCACCGACCCTTCTACAAACACCAACCCTGACACACACCAGCCCCGACACGCACCAACTCCCAATACGGAGCAAGGGCTGACGGAGGCAGTGTGCGTCAGGGTGAGTGTGTGTCGGGATTTGGTGTATGTCAGGGTCAATGTCCGCATCAAGGTCACTGTTTATCACAGCCAGTGTCTGTCAGGGCGAGGCGGGGATTAGTGTGTGTCGGGATGACGGTCTGCACAGGTCATTGGGGGTCAGGGTTGCAGTGTGGCATGGTTGGCGTGTGTCAGCGTTGGCTTGCTGGTCGAGTTGTCGTTGGTGGGATTTAGTGTGGGTGGTGGTGGGGGGGGGGTGGCACTTCGAGGGATGTCCCGGTGCGGGATATGTTGGGCTCTGCCATTGCGTACCGCATCCCAAAAGCCTCAAAAGACCAGCCTGAGCCACTGGCGGGGGAAGGTCCCCGATGGGCCCGGAACTGTGTGCTCCGTGCCCCATTGTCTCCACTCAGACTCTGCCCTCAGGCCACCCTCTCCTCCTTCCGCAGGACCTGGACCGCAGTTCACCGATCGCGAAGCTGAACTCATTTCTGGCGCAGTCGGCGGACCTCGTGTCCGTCATCTCGTACCATCACCAGATGACCCAATGGCTCGAGGAGACCTTCCTCCCGCTGCCCGACTGGTGCTCCGCGTGGCCCCGCATCGCCGCCTACCGCCTCCACTTCATCCACCAGCGGAAGCGGGTCAAAGAGAGTGCGGAGAACGCGATTTGCGGCACCGCCGTGGTCATCAACGTCTTCGTGATGGTACGTGCTGTGCCACGCAAAGCCCGCTCTGTACCCCACCCCACCCGCCGCTGGTCTGTGGACGCGCCATTTGTGCGGCACCGGGAATGGGAACCAGTGCCCATGGTCCCGGCGCCGGCGGAGTACCCACTCTGAGCAAGAGGGTTCGAATCGGGAGGCAAACATCATCGACTGGCAGAAAGCCGCTGAACACGCTGCGAGAACTCAGACACCCGCCCTGAAGCCGAAGAGCACAGGCAGGGGACGTGCACTGGATGTCTGAGCACACACACACACACACACACACACACACACACACGTCCTGCCCCCCCCCCCCCATCCCGGCAAACCTGAAGGTATTTGCACAGCTTCCTTCAGGGCACGAGACACGGTTAGAGAAGTCATGCGATTGTCTTCCGCGTTGGTCGTGACCGAGGGGGCCCGTCGGGGTAAGAATGAGGTAAGAACTGGCAACGGGCGTCGTTGCATTGGTACTCTCTCCCCCGCTCCCCAGGCGCATGGATTGATGCCTCTGCACGCGTGCTCGGGTTGAGCAAAAGGCAAGCAGGCGGTCTGGGATGGCAGGCAGGCAGGCAGGCAGGCAGGCAGGCAGGCAGGCAGGCAGGCAGGCAGGCAGGCAGGCAGGCAGGCAGGCAGGCAGGCAGGCACAGACCATGGCGGTTGGAACGAAGCCAAACCGCATTACACGAACAATGGACAGACTGAAGCGGCTAAAGGGAACTGACTGACGACGCGTGGCCGAAGTGCGCAGGGGACGCATCAATCGAATGGACCCGAAAAGGACGAGGCTGGACTAGGGTGAATGAGATGAACGCAAGAGAAACGAACGAAGTCGCCGAGGGGTGAGGGCGGGTAATACCACCGGAATCCAAAACGGGCTTGTCAAGCCACAGGCAAATGCAGAAAGAGGGAGACACTGCAAAACGCAACCCTCTGC
This sequence comes from Eutreptiella sp. 'Long Island Sound 2002', assembly GCA_964036045.1. Classification (NCBI taxonomy): domain Eukaryota; phylum Euglenozoa; class Euglenophyceae; order Eutreptiales; family Eutreptiaceae; genus Eutreptiella; species Eutreptiella sp. 'Long Island Sound 2002'. Next base: position 33,877,188 of record OZ038385.1, on the reverse strand, counting down.
TGATGACCTCCGGCGCTTTGTGTTCTTGGGTGACGTGCAGTGTGCAGGATCAGGGTCAAGGGCTCCTCTCGACCAGCGCACCGACCTGCAGCATACAGCACACACACGGGCGTGCTAGACCTGCGAACATGGCACTAAACAGCGTGATGGCCTGTTTGTGTCGTTTTCTGGGACGATGGATCACCCTTCTGTCCGTAACCTGATATGGAGCCTCTCTGGGGCAATGGATCACGTGCGTGTTCCTCCCTGCCACTACTCGATGCTGGGTCAGGAACGGCATTTGTCGCATGGGCTCGTGCTGCATCGTAGCCAATCGCTTGATTATCCCTTTGGTGCCCGCGCACCAACCGAAACTAAAGCAGGTTATCATCATCATCCCTTGTCTGAGGGATGGTTTTGCAACTCACAGTCCCCCGGGTAATCCAAGGCGTGAAGCACCGGGCGTGCTGAGTTGAAGGTTCCTTTCGTTCTTTCATTGGAGTGGATATGGTGCATTTTTGGATAGCAGCACGTCCACATCTGCTGCCCCATAAGGCTATATTCGGGATTTTGTTTTTGTTTCCTTTACCACTGTTTGGGGCAGGTACTGCAACAATTTGTAATTCTGTGGTACTGTTTGCCTGCACACCGCACTGGAAGCCACTGGATTCTGTGGTACTGTGTGCTCGTGGTCCGTCTGAGTGGAGGTCCCTCGATTCTGTGATATGATTTGCTAGTGACAAGTCTCACAGGAAGCCGCTGGATTCTGTGGTACTGTTCGCCAGTGGTACGTCGCACCGGAAGCCGCTGGAGTTTTGGTGCTCTTTGTTTGTCGCAAGTCTGACCGGAAACCGCTGGATTGTGTTGGACTGTTTGTTTGCGGTAAGGCTCACGGTGTGCCCGTGGTGAGTCAAACAGGAAACCGGTGATTTTTGTTGCCATGTTTCTCTTCGGTATGTTTCACTGGAAGTCAGTTGCACGTTCAGTCCGCCTTCAAGTGGAAAGGGGGACAGGGCGGCGAACGCACAGGAACAGAGAACAAATGACTCGGTAGCAGCCGGGACAGCTGCGGGAGAATGCCACAAAAAAATCAGTTTGTGTGTTGCAGGTCTGCGCTTTTGTCCCCGTTGCTGGGCCTTGCAACCCCGACGCCCCGACCCCCTGGGGCAGGCTGCCCGGCGCCAAACCAGTGGGTACCTGCGCGTCCGGCGGCCTCATGGACAGTGCGATGAGGCATTCTGGAGCCGAGGACCAGCGCGGGGGGCGCTGAGATGTACTCTCGCGCCTCAACATGTGTGGGGCGACATGGTGGGCAGTGAGGGGGGGCTTGGGCCAAGGGGGCGTCCCAGGGAGCAGGCCCCCTACCTTTTCGGCTCGAAATCGAACAATTCCAAAAGTTTCTTGTTTTTTTAGCAATAATAAAGAGGAATTTTTTTCGGACGCGCGCACGCCCTTTTCCAATTGTTTTCCACCCCAGCTTGGCTGGGGAAGGTGCCGGCCGGGCGCTTGTGAAAGTTTTCCGCCGCGGCGGGGTACCATTAATTAGCACATCACATTTACTTGTTGCAAGCAACATCCAGGCTACACACCGCCATCGGACTATGCCGGGTAAAGATCGCTAGTGGACCTTCTGAATATTGTCCCCATGTGTCCAGGGCACACCGACGGTGTCTACAATTAGCCCCCCCCCCCCCCCCGGCCACAGCCCATCGCATCGAGGGGCCCGCTCCGATCCGCAGGTCTTCCAGAACGAGCGGGATCACGCGGTCCGCTTCGAGAACTGGAAGCAGGCCATCATCAGCGCTTCAAGTTGGGCGGTGCTGGCGCTGACCCTGTTCAACTTCTCCCTCTGTACGTACCTGCAGATCCTGGGCTCCCGGCTCCCGGGGTCTGTGCGGGCGGCGCCCCGCGGCGATCTGCTGCACGTTTTCCCACTCGTCACGCTGGCGCTCGCGTTGGCCGGGGTGTTCATTTCGCCGCTGTGGTTTGCTGGGCACCTCCTCCTCATCGTCAAGAAGAGCGACCTACTGCACAGCGTCATCCGCTCTGTCCTGCTGCACGGCCGGAGGTATCCCGTGCCCCGCGTGACCATTCACCCCTCGCCCCCTCGCCCCCAACCCCCCCTCCTGTTCTCAATCGGAAGGGTCATCCGACAATGCGGCTCTTGGGCTGCCTCCCGGACTCCCATTTTGTTTCTCTCTGTTGCGTTCTCTGTGTCCGACTCAAGCACCCATAGTTCTAAGTCCACATCGGCGATGTCGACCGGCGCCGGGAGTACCGCCGCGGCCTCCGACCAAGACCAGTCCAAAGGACGCGCGCCGCCGTCGTCATTTTAGCCCGGAGGAGCCGTGTTGCTTTGGGGCTTGGGTGTAGCTCAAGGCGGGCGGGGGGGGGGGGGGCGAGGGGTCCCCCCCCCCCCTTTGCCCCCCCCGTCCCCGTTGGTCGAAACGGCGTTGAACCTCGTTCTTATCCAGCGACCCCTCCCTGCGGTCAAACTGCGCGTGTTTTACCTTCAAACTGCATCGAACGACTCCCATCTGAACCGTGAAACGTCACCGGGCGTTGAACACGGAGGGGCCGGGGGCGGGGGGCTCCCTCTCTGCGCCTCATCGGCTCCACTTCCCTTCGTTTACCCGCGCCTCGCCCTCCCGACCCTCATCCCCCACGCCCTTTGTAGTCTCGCGCTGACGGCGCTGCTGACGGTCATCGTGGTCTATCTGTTCATCGTCGTGGGGTACGTCTTCTTCCAGGACGACTTCGTGGGCTCCGAGGGCTCGGAGGGCGTGTGCAGCAGTCTGCAGCAGTGCTTTGCCTTCGGGCTCCTCAATGGCCTGCGGGCGGGGGGCGGCCTCGGGGACCTGCTGCCGACGCGGCAGGGCCTGCGGGCGCTGTTCGACTTCGCGTTCTTCCTCGTGATCGTTGTCATCATCCTCAACATCGTCTTCGGGATCATCATTGACACCTTCGCGGAGCTCCGCGACGAGAAGCAGTTCATCGAGAAGGACAACAAAAAGAGTTGTCTCATTTGCGGACAGTCCGCGAACTTCTTCGACCGCTACGTCCCAGGCGGCTTCAGCGCGCACGTCAAGAACACCCACAACATGTGGCAGTACCTGTACTTCCTCGTGTACCTGGACCAGAAATCCATCGACGAGTACACGGGGCAGGTCACCCCCCCTCACTACCCGTCCGATTGGGACACACAGGGCGGGGGCGGGGGCGGGGGGTTTTGCGATCTCCCGCACTTTTCCGCAATTGCTTGTTGCCTGTCCCCCTCGCGTGCTTGTTGGTGCCTGTGGTACGGCACCTCAATTTTTGCGCAGTTTTCCCCAATTTCCCCACAATTTCGCCAGAATTTTTCGCAATTGGATTTGACGCTCCCTGACCGCAGTCCCCCCCCCTCCGGCCGGTGAGGGTGGCCCCCAGGCCGATCGACGACCAGTCGCTGTGTTGTCCATCCCAAACCGCCCAGCCATTACTGGGCGCCGTCAACTGCCTTGCGCCAACAACCGGCACTGCCAACCGTTGCTCGTCCCCAATTGCCGTCAGTGACGGGCCGATCTCCGTGCGCAATCCACCGCCGTACACGGCGGCACATTCGGTGGAACCGTCAGTCTCAGTGTCCCAAAGGCAGGAGGAGATTTCCATTTTTTGTGCTTCTCAGGGACGCCCCTTCCCCCACGGCAAACGGCCCAAGGCCCACACCCTCTGGCCAGGACGGGCCTTTACGGCTGCGAATAGGAAGCACCCCCAAGGGGTAGACCCCACCTTCAGCAAATGACTGCCCCAGCGTTGGGGAAAAAGAAAACTCCCGGTCAGAAGTCAGTTTCTTTATATTTCGCTCCAGACCACCCCTGGATGGCAAGTAACCGGCGGCGGCTAACGGGCCGACGGCGGTCAGTGAGTCAGCAGGTGCTCACCTGAAAACGGTCGGAACCAACGCCGACTGGTCCAAAAAGAAAAAACGGGAATGCGAGGGGCCAATACGTGGGTGACGATGGTTTTCTATGATTTCACATGCTCTGGACGCGAATGGCGGCCACCACAAATGGCAGATATGCTGAAACGTCAAAAATGACCCTTTTAGGGTCATCTTTGACATTTTTTGGAACCACGCTGTACTGCGAGATCTCCACTGCCCACTTCCCCATGCACTGAGGCAGTGCACACATGGAACCCCATTGCCCACCACCCAATGCAGTGGTGCTGTGTACAGAAGGATCCCCACTGCCAGTGCCCCATGAAGTGAGGCAGCATACTGTAGGATCCCCACTCCGTACGGCCCCATGCATTGAGACAGGGTCCTGGAGGATCCCCACTGCCCCATGCCCCATGCAGTGAGGCATTACACTGAGAGAGCCCCACTGCCCAGTGCCCCATGCAGTGCGGCAGTGTATTGAGGGAGCCACGCCACCCACTGCCCCATGCAGTGCGGCAGTGTATTGAGGGAGCCACCCCACCCACTGCCCCATGCAGTGCGGCAGTGTATTGAGGGAGCCACCCCACCCACTACCCCATGCCGTGCGGCAGTGTATTGAGGGAGCCACCCCACCCACTGCCCCATGCAGTGCGGCAATGTATTGAGGGAGCCACCCCACCCACTGCCCCATGCAGTGCGGCAGTGTATTGAGGGAGCCACCCCACCCACTGCCCCATGCAGTGCGGCAGTGTATTGAGGGAGCCACGCCACCCACTGTCCCATGCAGTGTGGCAGTGTATTGAGGGAGCCACCCCACCCACTGCCCCATGCAGTGCGGCAGTGTATTGAGGGAGCCACCCCACCCGCTGCCCCATGCAGTGCGGCAGTGTATTGAGGGAGCCACCCCACCCACTGCCCCATGCAGTGCGGCAGTGTATTGAGGGAGCCAACCCACCCACTGCCCCATGCAGTGCGGCAGTGTATTGAGGGAGCCACCCCACCCACTGCCCCATGCAGTGCGGCAGTGTATTGAGGGAGCCACCCCACCCACTGCCCCATGCAGTGCGGCAGTGTATTGAGGGAGCCACCCCACCCACTGCCCCATGCAGTGCGGCAGTGTATTGAAGGAGCCACCCCACCCACTGCCCCATGCAGTGCGGCAGTGTATTGAGGGAGCCACCCCACCCACTGCCCCATGCAGTGCGGCAGTGTATTGAGGGAGCCACCCCACCCACTGTCCCATGCAGTGCGGCAGTGTATTGAGGGAGCCACCCCACCCACTGCCCCATGCAGTGCGGCAGTGTATTGAGGGAGCCACCCCACCCACTGCCCCATGCAGTGCGGCAATGTATTGAGGGAGCCACCCCACCCACTGCCCCATGCAGTGCGGCAGTGTATTGAGGGAGCCACCCCACCCACTGCCCCATGCAGTGCGGCAGTGTATTGAGGGAGCCACCCCACCCACTGCCCCATGCAGTGCGGCAGTGTATTGAGGGAGCCACCCCACCCACTGCCCCATGCAGTGCGGCAGTGTATTGAGGGAGCCACCCCACCCACTGCCCCATGCAGTGCGGCAGTGTATTGAGGGAGCCACCCCACCCACTGCCCCATGCAGTGCGGCAGTGTATTGAGGGAGCCACCCCACCCACTGCCCCATGCCTGGTGACCTGGCACCAGTCTAAAAACCCTCAGGATGGTAGCTGTGGGACGGATTGCCCACACGCACTGCCACGCTCGAAGCCAGTCGTGATACGTCTCGATTTCTCGTGCGTCTTCCCTGTGTCAGGCCGGGCCCACCCCGCCCGCCAACCGTCCAGGACCCCTCCCTGGGCCAGACATGCAGTCCTGTGGGGGACAGATGCACATACGTGGCCTCCCCCCGACCGCCAGACGCCAACGTGGCGCCTGCCCCGACAGCTCTGCGCCGACATGGCGCGGGCTCAATGGCAGGGCACCATCGTGGCGCCGCGAACGTACCCGTGCGCCGTCGTGGCGCGGCCTTCTGGGCAGAGCGCCGTCGTGGCGCGGCCTTCTTGGCAGAGCGCCGCCGTGGCGCCGCCCAAACAGTCCAGCGCCAACGTGGCGCCACTTCAGTGGCAGCACACCACCGTGGTGCAGCCACCGTGGCGCAGTGTTCGGGGCACAGCGCCGTCGTGGCACTGCCCGGCCAGCCCCATGCCCCCGTGGCGCCAGTTCAGTGGCAGAGCGCCATCGTGGTGCCGCCAACGTACACGTGCGCCATCGTGGCGCAATCCTCACGGCAGAACGCCACCGCGGCGCTGCCCAGACAGCCCTACGCCGACGTGGCGCCAGTTCAGTGACGTGGCACCACCGTGGTGCGGTCAACGTACACGTGCGCCGTCGTGGCGCAACCTTCAGGGCAGAGCGCCACCGTGGCGCAGCCCAAACAGTCTTCGTGCGCCAGCCTGGCCATGGTGTGTCCTCCAGGCCAATACTCGAGGCACCATGGCGAGGTCTGCACCTGGCGCTCCGCCAACCCCCGTGACACCCCGTGCAGAGGTGACGTGTCATCGGCGGTACTCACCGCCTCACGTGCCATTGACGAACGTCCCCGTCTCGCTCGGGCACCATCGTGGTGCCACTTTCTCGGTCACGTGCCGTCTCGGTACACGTATCGTGGGGCATGTCGTTTGGGCTCGGCCTTTGCGGCCGGGCGTCGTCGGTGACCTCCACGGCGGTGCACCACCGTGGTGCTATGGCCGTGACGCACGTCCCGCACTCACAGAACCCGGGGGTACCCAGGCCACCGGCGGTGCGCGTGATCGTGTAGCGTGACCGTACTCGCGACGCCGGCGGTACTCAGCCCACCGGCAGTGCGCATAGTCGTGCTGGGCCGCGTTCTATTTAGCCCGGCGGCGTTTTCAAGTCGGGGGTGATGCCCCGGGAGACCCACATCTTCCGTGCCCGTTGATCTTGGAACGCTTACTCGGGTGGATCCAGGACAGGTCGGAGCGGTTGGTGGCCGGGACCGGAGAGCAGATCGAACCGTAGCGTTGTCGTACACCGACGTTGTGACCCAGACGGCCTGCTGGGAGGAGCGTTCTCAGGTGTGCGACGAGATTCGTCTTGCTCTAGCGGAGGTAAGACGGAGGACTCCCTCGGCAGAGCCTGCGTGGGGCCCCCGAGGGACGACGCCAAGGCTCACCGTACGTGGGACCGCGGCAGGCGCTCCTCCTCCTCCTCCTCCTCCCCCCCATGCAGTGCGGCAGTGTATTGAAGGAGCCACCCCACCCACTGCCCCATGCAGTGCGGCAGTGTATTGAGGGAGCCACCCCACCCACTGCCCCATGCAGTGCGGCAGTGTATTGAGGGAGCCACCCCACCCACTGCCCCATGCAGTGCGGCAGTGTATTGAGGGAGCCACCCCACCCACTGCCCCATGCAGTGCGGCAGTGTATTGAGGGAGCCACCCCACCCACTGCCCCATGCAGTGCGGCAGTGTATTGAGGGAGCCACCCCACCCACTACCCCATGCCGTGCGGCAGTGTATTGAGGGAGCCACCCCACCCACTGCCCCATGCAGTGCGGCAATGTATTGAGGGAGCCACCCCACCCACTGCCCCATGCAGTGCGGCAGTGTATTGAGGGAGCCACCCCACCCACTGCCCCATGCAGTGCGGCAGTGTATTGAGGGAGCCACGCCACCCACTGTCCCATGCAGTGTGGCAGTGTATTGAGGGAGCCACCCCACCCACTGCCCCATGCAGTGCGGCAGTGTATTGAGGGAGCCACCCCACCCGCTGCCCCATGCAGTGCGGCAGTGTATTGAGGGAGCCACCCCACCCACTGCCCCATGCAGTGCGGCAGTGTATTGAGGGAGCCAACCCACCCACTGCCCCATGCAGTGCGGCAGTGTATTGAGGGAGCCACCCCACCCACTGCCCCATGCAGTGCGGCAGTGTATTGAGGGAGCCACCCCACCCACTGCCCCATGCAGTGCGGCAGTGTATTGAGGGAGCCACCCCACCCACTGCCCCATGCAGTGCGGCAGTGTATTGAAGGAGCCACCCCACCCACTGCCCCATGCAGTGCGGCAGTGTATTGAGGGAGCCGGCCCACCCACTGCCCCATGCAGTGCGGCAGTGTATTGAGGGAGCCACCCCACCCACTGTCCCATGCAGTGCGGCAGTGTATTGAGGGAGCCACCCCACCCACTGCCCCATGCAGTGCGGTAGTGTATTGAGGGAGCCACCCCACCCACTGCCCCATGCAGTGCGGCAATGTATTGAGGGAGCCACCCCACCCACTGCCCCATGCAGTGCGGCAGTGTATTGAGGGAGCCACCCCACCCACTGCCCCATGCAGTGCGGCAGTGTATTGAGGGAGCCACCCCACCCACTGCCCCATGCAGTGCGGCAGTGTATTGAGGGAGCCACCCCACCCACTGCCCCATGCAGTGCGGCAGTGTATTGAGGGAGCCACCCCACCCACTGCCCCATGCAGTGCGGCAGTGTATTGAGGGAGCCACCCCACCCACTGCCCCATGCAGTGCGGCAGTGTATTGAGGGAGCCACCCCACCCACTGCCCCATGCAGTGCGGCAGTGTATTGAGGGAGCCACCCCACCCACTGCCCCATGCAGTGCGGCAGTGTATTGAGGGAGCCACCCCACCCACTGCCCCATGCAGTGCGGCAGTGTATTGAAGGAGCCACCCCACCCACTGCCCCATGCAGTGCGGCAGTGTATTGAGGGAGCCACCCCACCCACTGCCCCATGCAGTGCGGCAGTGTATTGAGGGAGCCACCCCACCCACTGCCCCATGCAGTGCGGCAGTGTATTGAGGGAGCCACCCCACCCACTGCCCCATGCAGTGCGGCAGTGTATTGAGGGAGCCACCCCACCCACTGCCCCATGCAGTGCGGCAGTGTATTGAGGGAGCCACCCCACCCACTGCCCCATGCAGTGCGGCAGTGTATTGAGGGAGCCACCCCACCCACTGCCCCATGCAGTGCGGCAGTGTATTGAGGGAGCCACCCCACCCACTGCCCCATGCAGTGCGGCAGTGTATTGAAGGAGCCACCCCACCCACTGCCCCATGGAGTTAGGCAGTGTATTGAGGGAGCCACCCCACCCACTGCCCCATGCAGTGCGGCAATGCACAGAAGGATCCCACTGCCCACTGCCCCAAAAGGTGCAACAGTGTACAGAGGGAGCCCCATTGCCCAGTGCCCCATGGAGTGAGGCAGTGTATTGAGGGAGCCCCGCTGCCCAGCACCGTTGGAGGGTATGAGGGTTTGTGCACCTGAAATGGGCCTCTCACTTTTGGCTCTCGATTCAAAACTGCATTTTCCCCCTTGGCCCTTGGGTTCTAAGGCGTGTGGGTCCAAAGAGAGGCCATTTACCCCCCCCTTCCCCCCCCCATTGGTAAGCAAATGACTGCCCTGAAGACTGCCCTGCCTGTGGCAGTAGTTGTGTTTCTGAGTGTATTTGGACCGGGCCGTCTTGAGGTGCAATGGACACGTGACCCGGGGAGGGTGTGGCCCTTGGCGAGCATTTTGGCTGTCAGAATATTGCACCGGACCCCTCCGCTGCCCGTGCCCCTCAGGAGTCGTACGTGGCCACCAAACTGCAGCGACATGATGTGTCTTTCTTTCCACTGAACAAATCGATGGACGCAGAGGGGCAAGTGCCAGCGGCGCTGCAACCAAAGAGCAAAGAGGAGCGGCCGGAGCCGGAAGTCACCGTTGCACGAACTGAGCCGGCAACCGCCGAACTCATGCGGACCGCTTCGTCGCCGCATATAGACCTCTCCGGAGGCCCGCGGAAGGAAGCTTATTACCCCTTCACCAGGGCGGCCTCGATGTATTTTCCAGACCCATCACCGCCTTTCGGCAAAGATGGAGACGGCAGGTCATATCACAGCTCAATCCCTGACCACAGCCAGCACCGCTGTGACCACCCGCAGCTCTGCCGCAGCCCCTTTCCCCTGCACCCCACCCCAGCCCCCTTCCCCTGCACCCCACCACAGCCCCCTTCCCCTGCACCCCACCCCAGCCCCCTTCCCCTGCACCCCACCACAGCCCCCTTCCCCTGCACCCCACCACAGCCCCCTTCCCCTGCACCCCACCCCAGCCCCCTTCCCCTGCACCCCACCCCAGCCCCCTTCCCCTGCACCCCACCCCAGCCCCCTTCCCCTGCACCCCACCCCAGCCCCCTTCCCCTGCACCCCACCCCAGCCCCCTTCCCCTGCACCCCACCCCAGCCCCCTTCCCCTGCACCCCACCCCAGCCCCCTTCCCCTGCACCCCACCCCAGCCCCCTTCCCCTGCACCCCACCACAGCCCCCTTCCCCTGCACCCCACCCCAGCCCCCTTCCCCTGCACCCCACCACAGCCCCCTTCCCCTGCACCCCACCCCAGCCCCCTTCCCCTGCATCCACGATAGCCCTGCGTCCCCCCATCCCACGATAGCTCTTTCCTTTGCATCCCAATCGAGCTTCACTTCTGCACTTCACAATGGCCCCTCCGTCCCTGCGTGCTGTGCCGCCAGCCCCCCCACCCCTTGTCCTGCATGTCGCCACAGCCCCGCACAGGGCGTAGTGGAGCAGCTCGCGGCGCACGTCCGAAAGCTGGACGCGAAGTTGGAGACGCTCGACCGATCCCTGGCGGAGCTGACGGGTCGCATGGACCCCTCTCCCTCTCCGCGCGGCATGGGCAGTCCAAGGGGCAGCTGGCAGATGTCCACCACCACCACCGCCCCCGATGTGGAGTGCATGGCCAGCGAGTTGGCCACGGAGCGGCGGCGGCTGGAGGCCATTGTGAATCGGCTGGAGCAGGCCCAGGCGGGGGTCCCATCGACCGACGGGCGCCGCAGCTCCGAAGAGGCCGGTCCGCCAAAGGGGCCGGTGGAAGCGGACACGGGCTCGACCTCCTCGTCCTCCGACGTGCGGGAGGAATGGCAGGGGCTGGTCAGCCTCGCAGTACCGACGATTGTTGTGGGCGATGCCGCGAGCACCGACAGCGATGAGGGCCCAAAGGACGCTGCCCCCGCCATCGAGGACGCGTGGCCGGGCCCTGACGAGGGCCGGGGGGGCCTGCAGAAGGAAGTGGGGACGCAGGTCGGCGAGCGGCAGCACGCCGGGGCGGAGCACCCGGCGGGCGCCGCGCCCGACGCCCCAGAGCCCGTCCGCGTTCCCGTGCACTATCTGCCGAGCGGCCTCGGCCGGCGGCCCTCGCCGCCGGCGTTGGACGTCGACACGGCGGCCACGATCTGTACCTCCGACCCCACCTCGGCCTTTGGGGCGGGGGATGCCGCGGAGTTTGCCAGCCACACGGTGCCCAAGGGGTTGTTTTCGGACAGCCCCTCTCCCCCTCTGCCGCCGTGGGTGCCGATGGTGGCCTACGGGTCCGAACCCCAGCAATTGCCTGTGAGGCCGAGGACGTCCAGTGATCCCATGCCCTATGGACACGGGACGGCGACCCACGGCGTTGGTACCCCGAGGGAAGCGACGGTGCTTCCCCGAGAGGTCATGTTCCCCCCCCGACAGGTCCTGGTCACCCCGAAGGAAGTGATGGTCAGCTCCCGAGGGTCGAAGAAGCCCCCCCCCAAGGCCGTTTATCGGAGCCATGATCGCAGCTTTGGAGGTCAGACCCAGGCTGCCAGGCATCTAAACCTGGATTAAAGTGCAGCCGTAGCTGGCGCCTCAGGGCTGGAGGCAGGGATGGAGGGAGGATACGGGCACGGGCATGGAGCTGCAAAGACCACTCGGGTCGAACACTTGCTGTCGACCGCACACATCTACACATATTCTGTCTTTGACAACGGTGCACTTTGAATATTTCAGCCAGGGACATATGCCCATGCTCCGGCGTTGAATTTACTCGGGTGTCATGGACAGGGAACAGCAAGTTGATTTTTTGTCGCGACCAACGCCGATGAAACTGCGCTGTCCAATCTGGGCTGTCTCTTTTGAAATTTTAGAAACCTAAATATGGATTCATCGCGCATCTTCTTGTCCATATATATGCTTTCGAGCTTGAAGTGTCTGTCAGTGAAAGAACCCAATTTTTTTTTGCTAAGGACCGCCCTTAATGACCGCCCCCAGGGACCACCAACCGCCAACCGCCAACCGCCAACGGCAACCAACCGCCAACCGCCAACCGCCACCACTGCCAACCGCCACCAACAACCAATCACCAACCACCAACCGCCACCAACCGCCACCAACCGCCAACCGCCGATCGCCACCAACCATGGTTGAACATATGAGCTAAATGCAGTCTTTTTGCAAAACTTCCGTTTCGGACACTTTTGTTTTTCTCTCTTAAGGACTGCCCTGGCGGTATTCAAGGCTACGGGCTGTTTGCCTGTTTTTTTCCTTAGTTGAAGAAGCCCTTACAGACCGCCGATAAGACGGCCCTTGACCTTTCAGACCTTCTGGGTTCCTTCGAACCGCGGGCAGTTGACGCTCCAACCGCCGCTCTCTGCCTAACAAGCGTCAGAGCTTTGGGTTTCTTTGGTGATTAAAGATGCCTGCGCTGTGTCGTTGAGTATGCCCCGAGGAGGCTGATATGCACCTCAAAGAAATTAAACAATTTGACCCGCAGAGAATGGCCAACAACCAGGTATGCTTTGTACATGTAAATTACGGACCCTTCAACCTCCACCTGCCTAACAACTTTTGGACCATTTCACGATGGATTGCACAGCATTTGATTGATGTGCAGATCGCACGGGGCGTTTGTAAATATAGAGGGTCTTCGAAAAGGAGGACTCATTAAATTGAATATCTAATTGACCTCAATCACTCAATCCCTCCTGGGGCCCGCCTCTTCAGGGGCGCCAAAAGGGCAGTGAGGGGGAAGGGGCAGCAGACAACACGCCCTTGGTCCTGCAAAGGGCAGCGGTGTCAGTGTCGTCCATGGTGATTACCAGCGATGATTCTGTTTATCCAGTTTTCAATGTATGGATGCGAGTCTGGCGGTATTTTTCAGAGTTCACGCGCGGTTCACTGCAGTCGTTCACTTTGAGTTCATCGCAATTCGCTGGATGACCAGTGTTGACCATTAGTCTGTACAGACCCAGTGACACACATTGGAACAGGTACAGAAGCCGCGTTTTTGTGTCCTGCTTATTTTTGATGCTACAGTTCGACCAGGCTTGGGACAGATGGAGCGCACCACAGGTGTACCGACCAGGCCGCAGGCATGCCCCTCCCAAACACACAAGGATCCTCGGCTCACTCAACCGGGCTAAGCGTAGGTCTCGCAACCATAAGGTCGTGGGATCAATCCCCGGTTAGGGCATGTCTGGAGGCAGGTGGTGGCAGACGTGCCACCACCCGCCGTGGTTCAAGGGCATCCTTTCTGGGGAAATTGCCAAATTGAGTAGGCTGTGGAGGCCGCCTCGCTGCCGCGAGCACCACCAGCTGTGAAAACCCCAATACACACACAACACACGGGGTGACATGGCGATGACGGGCTCGTTGAACTATTACCGTGGAGCTGGCCCGGCAGAAGCCACGGAGCTACCACCCCACTTCCAGGGTGGTCCTGGGGCAGTGAGCCAGGTTCTGGCCTAAGTGCATATCGCACTGGTCGAGGGGCAAAACAGGGACGCACCCCTGGCCTGCACCGAAGGCCTGCTATAATGGGGAGCGACCCGACCCGAGGACGCCAGTGTGGCCATACAGGTCCAACCGGGAAGACCTGGTAAAAACGGTACTGCCCCTCCCAAACACACATACACACACACACACACAACGGGGCCCAACGGGGCCTTCCATGCAGGGAAGCACCACAACACGGCGATGGGATGCACGGTGCGGTAGGAGCATGGAAGCCACCCCCTCTTGTTGCATGTCTGCCAGCGCCCCTCAGCCTGATTTCCTGTAGTCTGACAACGGGGCGTGAAGACACCAGAACTCATGTTTTGGTCGCACAGCCGTACGACATAGGCATGTTGAACCTTGCATTTTGAGCATGATTTGAAAAATCACCTTGAAGAGAGGTTGTTAGAGCCTCATGCAGTTTTCCAGCCTTGGCAGCTGAAAAAGAAAATTTCCGAAACTGGTTTTTTTGATTTTTTGACCATCCAAAATGATCAAATATCCTATATAAAGCATGTTTCAGCCCTTCTTTATGTGTTTTTCACCCTATGAGGGTGTTCCGGCCGGGGGGGGGGGGGGTCCCAAGGGGGCTGGGGCACAACCTGCTCATGCAGTTTTTCCAGCCTCGGCAGCTCAAAAATGGAAATTTCCGAAATTGATTTTTTTGATATTTTGACCATCCAAAATGACCAAATATCCCATGTGAAGTATGTTTCAGCCCCTATTCATGTATTTTTCACCCTATTAGGGTGTTCCGGCCGTTGGGGGGGGGTCCCAAGGGGGCTGGGGCACAACCTGCTCATGCTTTCCAGCCTTGGCAGCTCAAAAATGGAAATTTCTGAAATTGCTTTTTTTGATACTCCGACCATCCAAAATGATCAAATATCCTATGTAAAGTATGTTTTAGCCCCTATTTATGCGGTTTCCTCCTCATTTGGGTGTTGGGGGGGGGGGGTCCCAAGGGGGGCTGGGGCACAACCTGCTTATGCACTTTTCCAGCCTCAGTCGTCCTTTTCCCCTCTTCGAGGTGCCTTGCCGAAGGCAATAGAATTTGGGCAGCACACGCGCGCGCACACACACTGACACTGGTGTTTTTGAAGATAGGTGCCTCCATCATCTGTCCCCATGCCCCCAACGCCTTGTGCCCCTGCCCTGCTAGCGTCCCCGCTGTTCCAGCTGACTGCGCGCTCTGATGATGCGGCAGACGGTTCGTGACGTTCCTCCGGCAATGAACATTGGGGGCTTCTACCCAGTGCTGGTCTGGGCAGATTTAGCCGGGGGTTTGGCGGAGCCGGGGTCACCGCGGCGGTGCTGCTCTGCGGGGCGGTGGCAAGCTGCGCGGTAGTCCTGCCCGTGACAGGGATGGCGGCGCGAGCCTAGTCCGGCTTGCAGGCAGGCTTGGTGCTTGCGAGGGTTGCGGTAGGCTTGGGCTCAGCTGTGGCGCGGGTTCGCACTTGGTTTTGCCGCATGTTTAATGGTTGTTGTGCTCGAGGTCGGGGCGGGGCCCGCGTGGGTTGGGGCCAGTCTGGTGGTGGTGAAGGTGAGGACCGTGGGGGCCGGGGCCTCTTTGGCCGCTGGTCGGGCGGCAGCGTGGCCCCAATGGGGGCGGCTGCCATGAGGGGGGAGGCACCAGCTTGGTGCCACGCTGAGAAACACGCATGTGCCTGCTGGGGCAGTTGGGCGGGGGGACAGGCAGTGGTTGCAATGGGGGCGACCATCATCCGTGTTTGCACCAGCTTGGTGCCATAGTGCGTGGGGACGTCGTGGGCCGGTTGGTTGTGCTGGGTGCAGTGTGAGGGAAATGCCGCTAGTGGCGGGGTGTTGCCCCATCCCGCCGGTCGGCGGAGCCCCGGGATGCCAGTGTAGAGGGTTTGGTCGGGGTAGTGGTAGGGGTCATTGCCGTGCCGGGTGCCCCTTTGCCCCTTTCCCCTACACACTGGCTTGGCCCCTTCTGCCTCGACAACCGGGAGGATGGAGTGCATGTCATCCGGCCGGATGTTTGGGGTGTGGGGCATGGAGCCCTCCCCCCCTCCACTGTCCTCTGCAGCTGTGTGGTCCCCTCCGTTGTGTTGGTTTCGTGGGGTGACACCGTGGGTGGTGGAGGCAGCTGTTCGATACTGGCCTGGGTACTGGGGGGAGGAGGTTCTCGTCTGTGGCCTACCATCTTGAGGGTACAAAACCGTGATTACCCCCATTTTGGCCCATGAGGAGGGGAGCGAAAAGGCTTTTTTTTTTGGCTTTCCCCCCCTTTTGTCACATAATTCCTAACTAAATGCTTAGTGTGAAGACTTTTTTAAAAATGTTGCGGTTTCATATTTTTCGAGCTTCCTTTTAAGTCTGCATCTCGCATTTGACTCCAAAAAAAATTTCTAGGAAAATAGAGAAGGGGCAAAATAGATGAAACATTCTCTTTTTGATTCGAGGTTCACTACACTGCACTAGAAAAAAATGAATACAGTCATGATAGAATGCAATGAATTTACATCTCCCAAATGTTTTCGAAGGCCACGGTCAAGCGGCGTCGTTCGGGATTGTTTCTTTCTTCTGCGGTGCCAGCCCGCTCTTTGTACAGCATTTTCCTCTTCGTCTCTGTTCCCGGTGCCTCCGGTGACTGCTTCCTGTTCAGCGTCTCCTGCGCAAGGAAGATTTTGAAATTTGCATCACCCAGGTTTTTCTGCGTCTCATATTCCACCGTCTCCGATACCGTTCGCGGGGGTGGCGACTCCTCATCCCCGCTGCTCGATGTGGAACTCCTACTGTGTATTGATGTCCTCCTTCAGGTCTTTGCCGTGTTGTTTGCAAGGTTTCACTCAATTCCAAGGACAAAAAGTGCCCCTACAAATTTGACCATCAATGGTGAAAAATGATTCAGGTACTATGATTCCAATCTTCAATGTTGGTGTCTCAGCATGTGTCATCGGCAGCAACACCGAATTCGGCATCGTTATTGTAGAGTTATGGTTTGCGCAGGTAATGAGGAATCTTCATACAGGTCTTGGGAAAGGAGCAAAGTAATCGTCTAAACTTAGTCACGTCAACTGTTTCCGCTTCAACACCGTTTTTTCGCCAACGCCGACATGGGTAATTAGGGTTTTGCACCCTCAAGGCCGTGGGCTTCGCCAGTGAGTGTGCAGGACAGTTGACGGAGTCTTTTGTAATGTAGCCACGCCTTGAGGCCTCGGGGGGGGGGGGGGTAGTATCTGGCTGGGCGGAGGCACCAACGCCTATGTCTTCAATGTTTTGCTCTTTGCGTCATGGTGCAGCTTGGTGCATGGGTGTTGGGAAAATTACAAGTGACCTGCCTCCGCCGCATCTGCCGTGATGTTGCGGACTGCTTTGCGGACTGCCTATACCGTTGCGGTTGAGGTTGAAATTGGGTAGGGCAGCGGTGGTGTGCATCCTATGCGCCGTAGCAGCCGATAGAGGATGTGGGAACTGCATATATTGCCGTCCGCAGAGTACAAGGATGGGGCGGACGTGCAAAAGGAGGAGGCTGCGGCGGACATTAGGAGATGCGGAGGCTAGCCGCCTCTTCCTCTTTACGTTGGGTATGTACCTTGAGGATGGGCAATATCCCGGCTGCTCGGGTTGCAACTTCCCATGTCATTGTGATCCATCGGAAGATAAAGTATATGTTCGCACGTAGGTGCTACGTGTCTAGTATGCTTTGTATCTCCGAGGCTATCGGGGGAAAGATTGTGTCGTCATGAGGAATGGCGAGGGGCGGTTGGCATGTATGCAAGACTCTGCATAGTACGCTATGGAGGATGTTGGGGCTGGCTGCTATCCTAAAGGGCTAAGGTTGGTAGCACAGTATCCAACTTCTTCACCAACCAATTCTTTTCGATTCTGCAGCTGCGCCCGATGCGAAGTAGTAATGTATTCATTCAGACATGACAGACCACAATTCTTGTTGTTCGCGTGCAGCGCTGGGTAAGAGCCTCTTCTCTGAGATTGCAGTGAGCAAGCCGCTGAAGGGTGTGGTTCCCGGGCTGCTATAGTCACATTTTCCCATGCCGCCGCGTGGTACAAGTCTGCAGCAGGGTCTTGCTCCGGTCGGGGAGCTCCTTGGTTAGTGTGCACCCATCCGCAATGGTAATGATCTAGATCCGGGGTTCTGTTTTTCATATTGAAGTGGGTGCACCCACATACCCTTTCCATTGCTGTGGTGGCAGGCCAATCAAAACGCAAAGTCCATGATGGTTTCGTGGATGCATTCACCCGGTGTTGTGAGGCTCTCCGGGGTCGCCGCACTGTTTGTCGCCCAGTTACCAGCACACGGTACTCATCGAGCGCGGTGTGGGCTGCGTTCTTTTCAGCTTCTTGTTGGAGAGTGCTAGGGTCCCCGAGTGCTTGGCTTCAGAGTGCAAGCCCGGACTTTTGAAGCCACGCCAAAAACGGCTAATTTTGGGGTGCATTGGCTTCGGTCGGGGCAGTGCAGGTGACGTGAGTGGTCGTTCGCGGAGCACTTTGTCATTGGTGTGCATGAGGTTTCAGTTTTAATTTCTGGTTAGGGTACAGGGTGTGCTCCGCCGCTCCTCATCCGGCCGGGATAAGAGTGGAGTCTCGTGGCTGGTGGGAGGTAATCTAGGACACTGTAGCACGGACTCCCTCCTTGATGTGGCCTCTGTGTTGATACCTCCATTGGTCTAACCTTGCTGTTCACGTGGCTAGTTCGCCTAGCAAGCAGTTTCATGTAACGGTACCGATACACCGACAAAAACCTCTTTACAAAAAAAAAGAAAGAAACCTTTACCTACCGCTTGTTGTCGGTGAAATTCCATGAAATCACCGACGGTCACGTGGTCGCTAGTTCTGCGGCATCGGCAGTTTGTTTCGCCAATTGCCCGAAAATTTTTTAGTAGTGAAAAGTTGGACATTTGTACGTCGTTGATTTATAAAAAAAACCAACTCCAGTTTCATTTTCCAGTGCCACATTCGAGGAAAAAAGTCGCACCGGAACAGAAACGGAGAGCTCCGGGAGTTGGTTTTCATCCTAAATCAATGACAGACAAAGTGTCATCTTTCAGCTGTCAAAGGATTCGCAGAGATGAAAGAAAACTCTGAAGATCACCGATGCCGCATGGGCGGCGACGGCGGCACGGGAGCCCATGATTTACCGGCACCCACGGGTTGTTAAAAAACTCCCCACCCCCACCGATGGCTTGTTTTGAAAACATACCTTACTAGCCGCCTTGGCTACCCAAATGTAGGAAAAAGGTTCCATCACCACTGCGTTCCTAATGCTGAGCACCGGGAAAACACAAGAAAAAGGGGCCTAACCCATGCCATCTTGTGGCAAAAATGTGGGCAAAATAGCTACACAAACCCGGCTGTCTGGCCGTTTCTCAATTGTGGATCAAAATTACAGATAGGACCAAGCTAGATCCTAGTTCTCTTCAAACTATAGCCAAATAGAGGTGCAACACGAACTCGTTGTGTTTGGGATGATCTTCACATTCACGACAATCACCCTTAACAACAGCCCAAAAAAAGGCTCATTGTCGTCCCCAAATGGACCACGGCATGCCACAGTATGCGAGATGCGTCCCATTTGCAATCATTTTATGATGGAATAGGTATGGAAAAAAATTGCACTAATTGGGGACGCCGGCTTGCTACAGTGGTGATTGACCCAAACTGGTCCAAGAACAATCATTTGTGGAGACGTTCATTGAACAAAATAGACATCTCAGAATTACACAACACTTGATTCCTCTGCTGCATGTTTTCCTTGCGGTCGTTTTGAACGCCTTGGAAGCCATTTTGAAGCCAGCACGTTCCGCAAAAGAGTACTACTTGATGTTGCTGCTCACCTACTTTGCGCAAATGGGAGAAAGATTTCTGCCTTACACCCTAGCACAAAGCAAAAATTCAGGATCAAACTTGCTGATGAAAGTCCACCACTGATTGTAGGTCCATGGCATAAAAGGCTAGACAAAGACCCAAAAATATGCACACGTCTTTAGAGCATAAAATACATGTAAAAGATATGTCTTCTGTGGTTTCTGGGCCTTTTACTATCACCTAAGTTCAGTTCTGACCTTTATCTCTTGAACTGCCCACTCAGTAGGACTGGCCATCATGGTGCCACTGAATTCCATTCATGTGCCCCATCATGACCCATCATGTCATTTCTGCATCATGATCTGATTATGAACAATTAGACCTCTGAGAATCTGCCTGTCACCATCATCTTCAATCATTCCTCTGATTTACTGTTCATCTTCACTGTTCATGCCGGACAATCTTGGATTTGCAGCATCATGCTGTTCATTCTGGGATCTGGATCTGGATCTGGTTCAAAGTAGAAAATTCACTACCAGAGTTCAGCTTAATAACTGAATGCTCACATAAATAGGCATGTTCTCAAAAAGAAACAGCCTCAGTGGGTCCATCTAACTCCCCCCCTGCAGCGCTGCAAGTCCTTTGCGTGCGTCGCAAAAAGTATAACCCTTAGATGGGCTCACCACATGCATGCGCAATATCCTTACACCCATGTCTTGCTTGTGGTCAGACCTTAGGTGCTCTGGAAGGGCGCATGTGAGTTGCGCGTGTCGTTTGGGGTCGTGCTCAGTCAAGCTGCTTGCGCGCGCCGTCCTTCATCACCATGATCTGTTCGTTGCGTAGGCGTGGAGGCGTCTCACACGTCCTTCAGCAGCTTTGCGTAGCGCGTACCTTGAATTCCACGCGTTGATCCCATTTCCATGCGTTGATGTCCTTGTCGCTGTAGGCAGTCAGGTTGATCTTCTTGTACTCAGTCTGCAAGTAGCTGTAGTAGAGGTACTTGGTACTCATCCGTCTCTCCCTCGTGCTCTGTCACTCTCGTAGTAAAGGTACTGCTGGTACGGGCAAGTTGCTGAGGTGGACCTTCGTTAGCATCGCACAGATCGCGTCGTGGTTTCATGCTTGTTTAACAAAATCGCTGTCATCCCGCAAGCGTCCTTCGATCCACTTGGCAGGGTGTAGTCACCGCACTGCCAGGGTGGCCGTTGTACTGCTCAGGGAGGCCAGCGTGCGCGAGTTGATTCGCTCATTGGTGGGAAGGGAATGAAATGATTGATTCGCACAAGGTGAAAAGGATGTCACAAGGAGGTAAGGATGTCACTGTACACCATTCCCACTCGGCGTTCACTGTTCGCTTAGTACCTGGGTGCGTAGGCGTCTACCCCTGGTTGCAGTGACCTGGCGCCCTAGCTACCCAGAACCTCGCTGGCGGAGTACGCTGTTTTCAGCGTGGGTTTCATAAAATTTTTTGTCGTATCCTCCCCCCCCGGTCTGTCACACTCTTCTCTTCCCCTCTTCTCTGTCTTGCTCTCTCTCTTTCTTCTGGTCCTTCTGTTGGTTTGGGTTCTTGAGTTCGTGCGCGACAGTTGGTTGCGGGGTCCCCCCCCCCCCCCCCCCCGGTAATTAGAGCGACGCAAACTCCTGTTCTGGTACCATAAACGATACCCTACTGCTGACAGTAGTGCCGTGACTTGTATGGTTTTACAGCTTATTTTACAAGGAAGTCATGGTAAAGTCGACCGGTAAAGGCGTGCCCAAGCCCAAGCCCAAGCCCAAGCCAAAGCCAGCCAAACCCTACCCCATACTTCCCCCTCCACCCGTCGCCCCCAGTGGACAGGCTTTGTCGCAGCCCGTGCCCTTCTTGCAGGTGATGCTGCCATTGCCAGCACCGGCACCCCCAGCAGTACCATCGCCGCTTCAGTCGGCAGGCGTGCCGCTCCCCGCCGCTCTGGCGCCGCCACCGAAGCCACCTCCTTCTTCTTCTTCTTCTTCTTCTTCCGGTGCATCTCTCCGCTCTCCCTCTCCTGCATCGACTCTCGAGTCGATCTACAACTCTCCACTCTCCCTCTCCGGCACTCCGCCTCTCCGCATCCCTCCTCCCCTCACCAACACCCTCATCCCCTTCCCCCGCTCCCACCTGCCCGTCCAGGCCCTCTTCGGGCCTGGGCGCCAGCTGGAGCCTGTCGGTCGTTGGGCAGTCATGCCCAACTCTGATGGGCTTCGGCTGTACTGGGCAGACGCTCAGCTGGACGCAGCCCAGCTGAGTGAGCCTCGTTGGCTGCCGGGAGCAGTGGACTGGACAGGGCTGATGTCGGAGTCGGATGAGGAATGCTTCGAGACGGTGTCCGTGGACGTGCTCGTGGACGTGGACGTGGAAGTGGAGTCGGCTGACTTGGGAGAAGAGTCTTCAGGTTCTTACTTGTTGTGCTTTCCGTGCTCCTTCTTACTCTTGATCTCCGCTAGTTTGAGCACTTTCTGCAATTCGTTGGCGTGGCAGTAGTCCCGAAATACCGAACTCACGTTTCCTTGGTCCAAAAAAAACGCCGTGTAGGGTTCGCACGTTGCCTCTGCCATGGAGTAACCCTCCCACTAGATTCGGGCCACCTCGCTCTCCTGTCGCCATCCTGTCGCCTCCCTGTCGCCTCCCTGTCGCTGTTTTGGCACTTTTAGCCCCGTGTCGCCCCCCTGTCGCTTGCCTGTCGCTCTCCTGTCGCTCCCCTGTCGCTCTCTGTCGCTCCCCTGCCGCTTCCCTGTCGCTTTCCTGCCGCCCTCCTGTCGCTATCCTGTCGCTTCCTGTCGCTTCCTGTTGTTTCCTGTCGCCATGCTAATTTTTGCCTGGCGCCTTCCTGTCGCTCCCCTTTCGCTCTCCTGTCGTTCCCTCCTGTCGCTCTCCTGTCGCTATTTCCTGTTGCCTCCCTGTCGCCCTCCTGTCGCTTGCCTGTCATCTTCCTGCCGCCTCCCTGTCGCCTCCCTGTCGCCTCCCTGTCGCCCGATGTGGTAACCTGTCGCTCTCATGTTGCTTGCCTGTCGCTTGCCTGTCGCTTGCCTGTCGTCTTCCTGCCGCCTCCCTCTCGCCTCCCTGTCGCCTCCCTGTCGCCTCCCTGTCGCCCAACCTGGTAACCTGTCGCTCTCCTGTCGCTAGGCTGTCGCTTTCCTGTCGCTTGCCTGTCGCCTTCCTGTCGCCTCCCTGTCGCCTCCCTGTCGCCTCCCTGTCGCCCAATGTGTTACCCTATCGATCGAAAGCCACAAACACCTCAAACAGGCAGTTCGATAGTAACAAAAATGTTCTTTGTTCATGCCAAATTGTCAGATCTCGCCTTAGCAAACCTCCCCAAAGGCGTGCAAAGCAATGATGCAAATCGCAGATCGATGGTCCAATCATTTGCATTGGTTGACAATCATAGATTCCTAACACCCTTGGTGATCTACTATGCACATTTGCATGGCCGCTCAGCTGTAGGCTCGCAATCATTTTGCAAATCAAACTGAATCTCACAATTATGTAGTACACACGCCGCCAAGAAAAGGTAGGTCAACTCATTCTATTCGTATGATCCACCTTGGCTCTTAACTCGATGAAAAAGGCCAAACTTCTTGATGTTGGAGAATGCACGTACTCGTCCAAGAATGCGAAGGAGTGAGGATGTGCCCAGGTCGCCGTGCACTTCCAACGGAATGGCATACCATTGGATTGCTCAAGCACTCTGGCATGGCATGAACACCCAGAGCGTTGGAAACTACCAACAGGGATCAATGATACAGAGTCTGCGCTCAGCTCTGCAACACGTGCAAACCTAATGATGTGAGTGCTGACGCTATTCATGGTGCTTTCTGATGACGCTTGTGCTACAACGGAATGACCAATTTTAGACCTTTAAATTTAGGCCCTACCCCCATGAGGCAAATTTTGCAGCCGAAATTTAACCCTTTTTCGCGCCCCGACCACTAGTTTTGCCTCCGTAATTTCATACAGATCCTACTCCTGGTCACGTACCTGTAGAATTGGTGTTTTTTAAAAACCATGTATTATTTTTCTAGACTTTGCACGTAAAATATTTTGCAAGCTGTTGCAATGTGTTTTTTGCTACCATTCCATCGTATCATCTTTGAAACTCTACATTGATTTTCTTCTACTTTGCACGTAAAACATTTTGAAACGCGCTACACTTTTTTTATCTATGCCTTGCACTGTTCTTTCAATGATCCACTTAGCGTATTTGGGAGAATAACTTCCAAACCTTCAACACTGAACTGAACACTATTTGGACTACCACCCACCCACCGCATGCTACAACGCCCCCTGGGCCTGATGAAAAATGATCTATCCAAGGGTGGAGATCTATGTTACACCTAATGTTGGTCATCAGGAATGGTGGTCAGCATTGTAACACCACCTCTTAGATTTGCTCCCCCACTGGGCAGTGTGTGGAATCCCATGCATTTAAGACAGGGTCTTGGCGGTGGGCCTGAAAAGATACAGAGATTGAAATATTGTAGGCGGGAGAGATTACCCACCGTTCGGAACACTGGGGCATAATCTTTACCCAAGATATTTTCACCCAAACTGTACTGTTGCACGCACAGAAATACATCAGGAACACTGGGCCCTCTTAGCAAAACAGGTACTTGCCTTGACCACCAGGGCACCATGCAACCAGAAACGAAGCAGAGAGACATCCTTTGGCCTTGAATATGCTTCATGGTGCTGGCTGGGCGATTAAACATCACTGCCTCTTTGTGCACGCTCAAAAGTCCAACAAACAAACACTCAGAGAAAAGAGGGTGGTTGAAGTTCAATTGTGCTACACTCAACTTACCTTGTGGGTGCGTTTCCAAACAATCACCACGAAAAGGTGAGTTTGCGTTGCACACCCACTTCAGAGCAACCAAGTGATCCTCTTATTACGATACCACACCGGCCCCCAGGCACTGTCCAAATTTCGGCACATCGTACACCCCTTCCCGTGTGCTTGAACACCAGTGCCAGATAGAGAAAGCTGGAAAAAATCCCCAAACCTCCACACGATCATCCGACAGAACAAAGGATGCAATTGCCCCCACAGCAACCAAAGAAGTCCACAAAGCTGATAAAGTCCAAGGCTCTCGGTTGTCCCAAGGCAGCACAGGCACACACAGCCACGCGCGTGCCTGGCACTACGAAATGCTTGTCATCGTTAAGCTTTCAGGCAGCATAGGCGCAGTCAGCAGTGCAAGATCACAGTGATGCGCAACAGTCTCAACCGTTGGCGATGGCGTCGAGCAGGCCCCGTGTGTCCTCTCGTGTGCGGCAAACTTGCAAATCGTTCTCAACGTTTTCCTTGTGCAAATCCTGAAAATGCACAAGTGCGAAGCACGTGTAAGCCCTCGACGCTACTACCCTCTGCGACATACATTCAGTTCTGCGCAAGCAGCGTCGACAGCATCAGCCGTTAAAGTCTTCAGATCGTCAAACTGCGTCAACAGACTGTTCATAATAGTCTGAGATAGTGGTTCATTGTTTGAAAGAGAGGAAGCGGCAAACTGAAAAAGCAGTGCACTTTGGCAAAGTGAATTACCTGGACTTGATCAACCAGTTGTGTTTGTGTGTTCTCAAACTGCTCCGTCATTTGCTTCAGCGTGTCGCTGCAGGTTGAAGATTAGTGGGGTGCTGAGTTGTGCTGTGCTGTGCTGTGCCGTGCGGTGCTGAATTGTGCTGTGCTGTGCCGTACGGTGCTGAATGGTGCTGCGCTCTGCTTTGCGGGCGTTGTACACACACACACACACACACACACAAGTACCTTTTCTTTCTTGTTTCTTCTTCTTGCGGCCTTGTCTGAGATAACGGAGAGCATGTTCATAACAGAAACTATAAACAGAAAATGTGAAAAGAAGAGGACAAAAACGCAACCAGAAACAATTTTTGGATTAACTCAATGAAATGCTTGCATAAATAAACGTTCTTGCTGTCGGGACGAGTTCTTGCTGTCGGGACCTGTCGGGGTCATTGCTGATCGGGAAGGTTTGCAGTTGACACTTATGTTTATCATTTAGTTCTCAGTTTCAGGCGAAATCTACCTGGGGAATGAATCGATAAAAGATGAAAATTCACCAAACGCTAAAAGTTTATCCATCTAACAATGAAATGACATCTCCATAAGAATCCAAATAAATGTAAAACATTGGTTCTCATTTTCTTTACATATATCCACCTGTATAAAAATCCATGTACTATTTTGACCCACTTGTTGTCTTCCACAGGCCTGTCGCTCTCCTGTCGCACCCCTGTCGCCTTCCTGTCGCCTTCCTGTCGCCTTCCTGTCGCATAAAAACACCCTGCCGCTCTCCTGTCGCTCTCCTGTCGCTCTCCTGTTGCTCTCCTGTCACTTTCTCCTGTCGCTTCCCTTTCGCTTCCGTGTCGCTGCTAGCCCTGTTGCCCTCCTGTCGTGTTCCTGTCGCTTTCCTGTCGCTTATCCTGTCGCTATGTCTTGTTTCCTGTCGCTTCCCTGTCGTCTCCCTGTCGCCACCCTGTCGCCGCCCTGTCGCCCTCCTGTCGCCCTCCTGTCGCACCTCCCCTGTCGCCTTCCTATCGCCTGCCTGTCGCTTCCTGTCGCTTCCCTGCCGCTTTCCTGCCGCTGGCCTGTCGTCTTCCTGTCGCCACCCTGTCGTCTTCCTGTCGCCACCCTGTCGCCTTCCTGTCGCTCCTGGCCGCAGTTTCACTGTCGCCTGCGCGTGGCCCGAATCTACTTGACCAAGAATCTCCAGCCATGCCTGTACTTCGAACGCAGAATAGCTTCCACCTTGTAAAAACCCTTTGCCTTCATCTCCTTCGCGTCCATATCCGGCAGCTGTCCTTCTCCATCAGAGTCCTCCGCGCTGCCAAGCTCCGACGTCATGTCCTCATCCTGATCGTCGTTGAGCTCATCCTCCTCAGCCGCCATTTCATCGTCGAAACCCTCCAAATCCAGGTCGTACTCGTCCATCAGGGTGTACCTCTTGAGGAAAGGGTAGCCGACTTCGATCTCTCCCCCAAACCTCGGGCTTGCGCGTACTTTAACAGAACTCGGACCCACATCCGTGACCATAAAAGGACCATAGTAGGGTAGGTCTAGATCGTTCTTTTTCCAGCGCGGTAACCTCTTGTGGTGCACGAGTACCATGTCTCCGATTTGGTATTCGACGGGTTTGCGCCCACGGTTCCTGCGTGTGTTCTCACGTTCTCTGATCCTCTGAAGCAGTCCCTTGGCCTTGCTTGCCAACGTTGCTTGCTTCTCCATCCACTCTTTCATCTTAGGATTCGCGTCCTGCGGCGTCGGAAACTCCATGTGGAAACCAGGACGACCAAAGAAGAGCTCGTGCGGTGAGAAACCAGTACGCGTGGACACCTGGTTGTTCATCAGGTATATTGCGTACGGTAGGACTCTCAACCAGTTCCTCCCCTTCTCCTGCGCCATGAGGATCCGCATCACTGTTTCGAAGGAGCGGATTTGCCTCTCACAGAGTGCGTTCTTGGTGCGTAGATAGGGCGTACCGAATTGTATCTCGCAACCAAGAGTCTCCAGTACTCCCCTGTACCAGTTGCCTGCTGCTGTTAAGCGCACGTCCTGATCAGAGTGGATGACCTTCGGTAAACCATAGACTTGTATCCATTCTTCAAACAAAGTCTTCAGCACGGTTTCACTGTCCGCCTTCTTGTTCATAGGGAAGACCCACGCGAATCTGGAGCCCGCACGTGACCATCAACGCAAAGTTGTGCCCAGCATAGTGGGGCAGGTACATGAAGTCGAGGTACACGACAGAGTTCACCACATGAGGTATGGGCAGGTTTCCCATTTCTCCGCGATCGACTTGACTGTTGGGTTTTCCCAGGATGCAGTGGCAGTCTTTGGTCACTTCGGTCATAAGTCTCTTCTTCTCTGACTCATTCTTGTTGCAGTGAAAGCGGCGGTCGAAAAACCATAAGGACCTCTGCACTGCAGGATGACCGTTGACCGTGTGGCTCCATCGAAGTGTTTCCTCAAGATGGGATTCAGGTACACAGACTCGATCTTCCTTGTACAGCGCGTCTTTAGTCATTGCCCACTGCTCGCCGGCGATCAGCTTGACCTGCCCTGGTTGCAGTTGCTTCATAATCAAAGCGTAATCCTTCAACAGTTTCTCCTTTCCCCATTTGTTCTGCGGTTGCGTGGTCTTCATGAACAGGTCGAGCTGCACGTCCATCTTGGCGAACGCGTCCTTTGCCATTTCTTCGGAAGATTGCCCCAAGCGTTCGTCGAACGAGTTGCGGCTCAGGTAATCGCTTAGCTCGTTTTTGAGTCCTTGGATGTGGTGAACGGCTAGTCGTAGTTGGGATAGGAATACCCACCATCGCCGTAGTCGCTTCTGTTCGAGAGGCGGTGAGTCCATAAAGTACTTGACCGAATCCTGATCACAGAGCCAGGTGACTGGGTTGTTACCAATGATCCTCTGTTGACTGGCGAGGACCAGTACTCCTTCCAACAGTTCGTGCTCGTTCGTGTGGTACTCGGAGCGCGCTGCATTCCACTTCCAATTCCAATGTCCAAGTGGAACAAGTCTCCATTCGTCCTCGTTGTACGAATGCTTCAAACTGCCATCTCGGTTCACTCCTTGTGTTCTGAGTCTTTCATCGATTTCGTGACACTGTTCAGGTCGGAGCGCTTGCCATTGAAAGAGAGTACCGCCTCCGCCCACGTTCGAACCGTCCGAAACGAAGACAATCTCTCCTTTCGGCCGTGGCACTCCCAGAGGTATTGCTTTGCAGATTTCCTCCAACTTGTTTTTCTCCTCGTCTGTCCATTTCCATCAGGTGTTGTCTTTGATGAGGTCGGTCAGTATAGCCGAGGACTCAGTGAAATTCCTCACGTGGCGCCTGTAGAAGTTGCAACCACCGATAAATTGCCTTATCTTCTTGACTCCTTCGGCTTTCCCCTTGACTCCATCGATCGTAAAATCCATCAGTGGCTTCAGTTTGTCCTCACACGGTCCCCAGTGACCGTCTCCCACTCGGAATCCAAGGTACTCCAGCTCAGTTTTGAGGAATCCGCATTTCTCCAGTTTGATACGGAGATTCCGCTCGACACACACGTCAAAAAACTCCGACAGCAACAGCAGGTGGTCCTCGATCGAGTTCGTTCCTAGCAGCACGTCGTCGATGTGAGCTTCGGCAACCGCTCCTCGTTCGAGCAACGCCTGGACTGCGGGTCGCTCCTTGAGGATGGTGAGCACCTGGTTCATCAACTCCTGGAGCAGCGCGGGGGCGTTGGCGATACCAAAGGGCATGACCAGCCATCGGAACACCCTTCCGTTTGGTGTCCGAAACGCCATCAACTCCTTGGCACGCTCGGTCGAATCGACTTGCCAAAACCCTGATCTTTTGTCCATCTTGGACTTGAACTTGCACGACGCGGCATTTTTGATGGTGTTTTCCATCACAGGGAGACTGCCGGCGTGCAGTTTGATCATTTTGTTCAGCTTGCGATAGTCGACGACTAGCCTTTTCGCTGTCGATCCAGGTTTGGCCACCAAGAAACACGGCGAGCAGTGCTCAGGTATTTCCGTGTCCTTCTAGGCTTCGCACATCCCCGCTTCCACCAGCTCTAGGACTTGCCTCATGATCTCGTCCTGGTCCTCCTTAGAGCATGGGTAACCTCTCGAAGTAATCCGCTGGTCCTGGTACTCGGGCTTCAACTCTAAGTCCATTCTGACCAGTTTCTTGCTTGACCCGGGAGGTGGTAAAGGTCCGAAGGCTTCTTCGTACCTTGCGAGGACTTCAGCGACTCGGGGATCGTGTTCTTGGATCTTGTTCTTAAAATCCTCAGACGCCGCCAGATTGGTTTGCCCAAACTCCTGGTTGAGTGTAAGTACTTCCTTGATCTCGTCAGCATCCACTTGGTGAAATTGACAGAGGTCGAGACTTCCGTGACACTCGGCGCAGCAGTGAGTATGTTCTTTCGCGCTCTGATCGCCGTATTCCTGCAGTAGTTCACGCCAGGACGTTTTTTAGCAGACAAGATTTTTTTTTTTTTTAGTTAAAAAACGTGGTCTTGGCGTAGTAGAAAAACTTTGTCTCGTACGGTTCACTGTTTGTGCCTGGTGCACCCAGTGAGCTGACCTTTGCTATGCCCCGACCCTCTCCCCCATTTGCCTTTTCTTTCCTCACAGGTATGCTCCCCTGTGCACATCAATGTCCTCCGATTTTGCTGCGATTGCCAGATATGCTTTGTGTGCCTGCTTGCAGGGGGGGGGGGGGATCCAGAGGCCACCAGGAAAGAACAGCAACCATCCAGAGGCCACCAAGAAATAACAACTACAGTGCCCACTATGTAAAAATGGCTGGTAACCAGACGCTCCTGCGTTTTTTTTTCTCAATTAAAAAACGTCCTGGTTCACGCACTTCTCGCAGAGTTAGAGTACTCGCTTGGTGGCAGTGACACACGTGGGACATCTCCCACAGTCCTTGATACTGGCAGGTACAGGCTGACGGATCATCGTCGTTTTCAGGGATATAGACACTCGTACCCCATTTCATCTTAAGTTTCAGTTGCTTTTCTCGCCATTGCTCTCTCTTCTGATTTTCTTGTAGGTGTTCTACGCGGTGAAAGAGAAGTTGTTTGATATCCTCCTTCTCGTGCTCCCCGATGGGCCAACTGTCCTTGCTGGGCTTCACCCACTGAGGATCCTTCTTCTCAGAGTGGGTCGTCTTGTCGGCCACCATGCACGCAAAGGCGAGTAAGCACTTGGCTTGGTCATCGAGTTGTCCCCGCTGCGGAGGTATGTCAGGTTCAGTTTCGAGTAGTAGTGCGTCCACCAAATCTTCCCGTTTCACTGATTCGTACCCTTCGGAGTTGTGAATCGGGATCGTCGACACTCTCGGATTCCTGGTGTTGTCTCCTGTGTTTGCTGCACAGGTCTCCTCTTCTCCTTGGCTATCACTTTCCACGTCCAGCGTCGGAGCGTTGACGACAGGTTCTCGTTCCTCCCATTTGACATCAGGGTGATCAGGGAATTTGGAGAGCATCTTTGCTTTTCCCCAACCCCGGTTCTGCCTTGTGACCCACTGTACCTCCTCCTGGTCGAGTTCTTCCATCGGTACGGGTTTGGTATCCCCGTCCAGTAGATAGAGACATGTTCGCCAGGAAGGCTTCGGTAAAATTTCTTCACTCCCATCTTGGCTTTACATCGGCAGGTCGGGTAGGATGATCTTCGAGATAGTCAGTCTTTCGAGGAGTTCTTTCCACTTCGCTCCTTTACTTTCCCATTTCTTCCCTTCTGGTACTACTAAAACTAAGCGCGCTCGGTCGATCGCCACTTTGACCAGAACTCGTAGGAGTTGGGAGAACCTTGGATTTGCGTACAACGGCTTCCACCTTTGTAGCCACCCCCAATGGTACCAAAAGGCGGAGTTGTCCTTGCGGTTGCAGTAAAATTGTGAGTCTGCGTTCTGCTTCGAAGCGAATAGCTCAATGAAGTCTGAACCCGTCGGATCTCCTTCCAAAGATAAGTCCGCAAACCCTTGTTTCTTCATCTCCGTCGAACGTTTGTAGTTCTCAGTACGAGCGAGCTGCGCGTGGAGGGCCACCATACCTTCCAGCTTCATGTCCGCGCCTAAGTTGAGTGACAGACCTTGGATGACCTGCACGGAGGGTTTTGGTGTGGTGTCCTCGTTCAGTGGGACTTCCACGAGTTGCCCATGTCTCTGAACCAGTAAATGGTGGGGCGCTTGCAGGGAGAGGTACTTGATGTGCGGGTTGGCTTCAAAGAAGTCGTTTCCCAGCATCACGTCGAACGCGTCGGTGTCGAAGGTTGCGAACGAGAAAGGGATGTCCTCTTCTCCCACGTGAACAACTCCTTCTGTCTCCCCACTTGTCAGCTGTACAGCTCCGTTTCCAACCTTGACTTCGAAAATTTCACCCATTTGCGTCTGGCCTTGCTCCACCAGTCTCCCCGCCACTAAGCTGTTACTGGCGCCCGTGTCGAGTGACCCATGATACTTTTGCTCCCCCATTGAGACCAGGCACGCGTAGAGCGTCTTTCCCGAGGTCCCACCCCTCTACTTCTGTACGGCCTGAAGGGTCTTGAGTGGAATCCCGTGCTTCTCGCACTGCTTGAGAAGGTACTTCTCCATGGACAACAGCTTCGTCTTCTTTTTGTTGCTTCCTTCCTCTTCAGGTACTGCTGCCGTAGGAGCGGGATTCGGTGCTGGCTTCGGTGCAGGTGCAGGCTTCGGCGCAGGCTTCGCAAATTGCTGCGCGGCCGGCTTGGGGTTAACAGGTTGACCTTGCTGTGGTGCTTGCTGTTGTGCATTCCAGTCTTCTTGTTGTTTCTTGTCATCCTTTTGCTTCTTCCAACAGTTCGACGCTGCGTGGTTCCTTTTTCCACAGTATTTGCAGTAGATGGTAACCTTGAAAGCAGGTGGAGGATGTTCTTGCGTCCATTGCCAGCCTCTTCCACCTTTGCCTTTGCCACCGCCTCGCCCTCGACCTTTTCCTTTTCCTTTGCCACCGCCTTTGCCTTCTCCTTTGCCTTCGCCAGTAAACAGTTCGGCTTCAGCGTTGTACTGCACGTAATTGAGGTGCGCGTGGCGGTCGGCGGCTTGATCAGACTCTCGCTCCATAGACAGGGCTTTAAGCAGTCTTAGTAGATCAGAGTAGCTGTGGGTAAGGGCCTTGCGCGCTGGCGTGTCCTTGCACTCTGACCATGTCTTCGCTGGGATCT
Source organism: Eutreptiella sp. 'Long Island Sound 2002' (assembly GCA_964036045.1). Classification (NCBI taxonomy): domain Eukaryota; phylum Euglenozoa; class Euglenophyceae; order Eutreptiales; family Eutreptiaceae; genus Eutreptiella; species Eutreptiella sp. 'Long Island Sound 2002'. Next base: position 33,845,225 of record OZ038385.1, on the reverse strand, counting down.
TGCTGCGCAACAGAATCAGTTGTTTTGAGATTGGTGTAACCTCCATCTTAGTTTGAGATTTCCGAAATTGCAGAGTTTTGGGCTAATGACTCCGGATCCCACGGAATACACAATCAGCAATGGCACATACAAGATTGAGTCCAAATCATCATTAAAAATGCAAGACCCTGCAGTGTAGTACAGAAAACTCACAACATTATGCACAGTTAGTTCTGTCCTACTTCGCAGCGTCTTTTGCAAGTCACAGAGCGTTCAATCTTATAAATAAAGCGTGATCTGAGTTTAATTATAAACAATCAACAACGTGCAAATGATCATCCATAATGTGCGCGCGATCTCTGCTGTGCGCGCACTCTCTGACTCACGTTGGGGTGTGTATCACTGTTTCATTACACTCCCCTCACAAGACATCTGTACACCTGCGAAGCAAGCAACAGATGTCTGACAGAAGCAAATAAAAAATTGAAACATCACTGTGGACATGCATATATAAACCACTGACCAACCATAATCATCCCTGTACGCTGGACCCTGATGCTGATGATCTCTGGCCCGTGAATTCTGGTGAATCCTGGTCTCTGGATTTCGATCAGCTCTGTTCTCTGGACTCCGATCATCTCTGTTCTCTGGATCACTCCACGTCTGCACAAGAAAGAAAGCACACAAAACATGTCACCGCACCACTGTGACTACAAAGTTGGACACAGCATAATGTATGCCTGACTCAATGCCTTTAGTTAGGAGGGGCATAAATCGAACCCTTGATCGTTCAACACCGATGATTGTTTTATCTCAAAATCACACACAAAAAAAAGAAACGACGTCCGAAAGAAACCACCAAAGCATCGGCGAAGGGGAATGTAATCCTATTACTTGTCACGGGGCCACTCAGGCCAGTACCTCTTATGCCTAGGGCAAAGGGGGCTTGATGTCTGGTAAACACATGCTGCATCCTCAGAGGGCGCACTGTCTGCAACATTTGGGCCGGGGACCAGGGGGTTGCGTTGCGCTCTCTGACCAAAAATAACTGGCGCCTGGTGCTGGGAGAAGGGAATCAGCTACAAACCAGCTGCAGTGCCAGGGGAAGCTAAATCTCACAGGGCGCGTCGGTTACGTACTATACGGTGTAGGCGAATTCACCGATGACCTGCAGAGTGAACCTGAAAACTGGCTGATACTGCTATATACAAGGTCAACATGATTCGTGTCAACACACAGAAGACATGCAATACATTCAATGAAATTTGGCAGTTCTGAACTCCCACTTCCCAAGGAAGGGCCCACGTGCCAACGGTGGGATAAAAAATAGAAACAACTGATTAACAGTTCATACACAATAATACATGAGAGGGGAAGAAAAAGACTGTTGTCCTGTGACAGAACCTCAGAAAAAAAGGGGGAGGGGGGCTGACGACGTCGCAAGGGCCATGGCGTAGACACCAGTGAGACAGCGTGCCATTCGCCAAGCCAATGCAAAACTGTCATCACCACGCCCTGCAGTCAGACATACCAGTCTGAAGTATTGAAACAAAAGGATGTGTAACCCACTTCTGAATTCTGTAAGGACTTCCTGAACTCTGTAAGACCTGTACAGAAAGGGGAGAGCAATCAGAGCATCAAAGGCGGTAATATACACGACATAAGGAGGAAACACATCGGTGATCACGCATATGCACCTGTCCCCCGAAATCTGTGCGCCATTGTAAAATTTTTGGATGTACTGATGACAACACTTGTCGTATGTCCTGTAACCCCACATCAATCTTGTGTTTGATGTTGTAGCGCAGCCATTCCTCATTTGTGTCATGCATGAATTCAGATGCCTCCCTCCACTCAGGTTTGTCGTACCCCTTGTATTTTACAAACCATTTAACAATGTTGGGGCGGCGTGCCTTGTCCTTACCTCTGTTTTTTTTGAACTGCATGTTTTAAAATTTTTTCGACGATGAATTTCTCATCATCCACCAACGTCTCCTTGTCGGTGTAAAAGTGTAGGGGTGGAGCTCCGTGTGTCAAGGGGGGGTTGTATGGTTTGAGCCGCAATGACTCAACCTGTTGTTCACCATACGGACCAGCAATTCACTACCTACCTGCACTGAGCCTCTCCAAAATTTCAGCAGGACCAACCCAAAGACGGTCCAATTTACTCTCCCCCGGTTTACGAATGGTTTTCAACCAAACACGATCACCAGGTTCAAAATTGAGAGGCGGGTGTTCCGTCAGGTATTTGGCACTGAATTCATCTTGTATTTTTGTGAGCTTGGCACTCACATATTCTCTTTCCCTACGCACACGTTGAAAAAATTGGTACGCATCCTCTGACCCGTAATCAGGTGCCATTGGGGGGTGATCCCCAAACCCAATGGGATCCCTACCGAAAACAAGTCTATGTGGACTGAAGCCTGATACAGCCCCAGGCATATCGTTAGCACACCAAAGTGCCAGAGGCAATAAATCAGTCCACTTACGATTTCTGCCTGCCTGCTGTAACAACTTGCGTAAGCTGTCAACAACTACCTGTACTGCCCGCTCAGCCCTACCATTACTCTTCTTACGATACACAGGGGATCTATACTCCTCAATTCCTGAGAGCTGACAGAATGTGGAGAAAAAATCTGCATGCATAATTTTATCCACGTCGCTAAAAATTTCCTTCGGCAGCCCGAAGAAAGTAACAAAACGCGTCAGAAATAAAGAAGCCAGCTCAGATGAGGTAATGGTGGTGCTGCATGGCAGTGCCATTACATATCCTGTTAAACGACAGACAATTACAAAAACTGAGTCATATACAACAGCTCCCTGTTTCACTTCATCCAATTTACAAAAATCTGCTGAGATAGAACTAAACGGATACTCAGGTATTGGATATGAATGCATAGTGTCAGGCTGCAGACCCTTGCGACCCTTGACAGCCTGACAGACCTGACAATGTCCCAACTGCAGCGCAATGTGTTCTTTCAGCTTGGTGTATGAAAATTTTCGTGGCTGTCCTTTATCAAGCTCCTGAAAAATGTATTTTCTGTCAATGAGCTGGTGTGTTTTGTGAATGCCTGGATGGGCATATGTATGTGTCGCCACTATGACTTTGTCCAACAGAGACAAAGGAACACAAATACGCCCTGCCAATCGAACACGACCCATATGTAATCTGTACTGACCACTGACACCATCTGCCTGTAATGTTGTCCAATGTGGACCCAGCACTGGGTCAGCAGCATATTCTGGATCCCAATCACTATACAACACAGCGGTATCAGGGGGGAGTTTGATTGTATTTAGTGTGTGTATGTGTAAATCTTCCACTCTGTCAATGGGCAGCTCGTGCCCGTCACCCACTGAGACACATGAAACTGTAGAAACTTCTGTGTGACGTAACTCACGCTTGACTACTCGAGAAGGTCTGCTCTGTTGAAAAACTGCAGGGTTGCAGTATAAGTGAAATCCGTCAATATCAGCAAAAGCTGATGCATGCACAAGGGAGGGGTGATCAGAAATGTGACGAAATTCTGCAACCGCACGGGCCTCAAGAAGAAGCTCACGTGCCTCAGTTTGATGAGGTATGTGGACTGCAACACACTCAGTGCAGTCAGGAACCATACAGGCACGTACAGTACGATACTCTGCAAAATCATTCGGGTGCCGTTCACGCAACTTACGTTGTGTGTATTCACGCTCACGCTGTTCACACTGGTTCCAACCCTCAAGGTCATTTTCACTGCCGTGAAAAGATACATCCTGAGATAACCCTGCCGGGTATGCCCAGCGTGATAACGCATCAGGGGCTTCATTTTCAGCTCCCTTATGATACAGTATTACAAGATTGAAACGACTTAAAAACTCGTGCCATCGGCCACGACGACCCAAAGGCCCAGACACAGTACACAAATCCTCCTTATACCACTGTACAATACTACTATGATCTGTACGTACCAATACTTCCTGATGTCCTATCCATGACTGAAACTTTAACAAACTACATACAACAGCATACGTCTATTTTTCCCTCACTGTCCATCCCACCTGTCCTATACCTTTATCTTTATGCTTACCTGCTGTTTTACTGCCCTGTAGTTTTCTAGAAAAAAAAGCGACAGGATGCCAATTCCCGTCGTCCTGTTCCTGTTCTAACACTCCCCCTACAGCGAAATCTGATGCATCAGTGGACAGCCGCCACCGTGCACCAGGACGCGGTAGATATAACTCAACTTTCTCAATCAGAGAATCTTTGATTTGCTGAAATCCCCACTCCATTTCAGGAGTCCACTTGATCTCTGATTGTTTGGGGGTAAGCTTAACACGTTTGCGTGCCTTACAAGGCAACCCATTACCATCTACTGCCGGCCCCCCTTGTACATCCTCAAACTGATACATACCTTTTAGGGCCTCCATCAAGGGGGCAGCATACTTGGCATAGTTACGTATATACATACTATACCAATTTGCCAAACCCAGGAACCCTTTCAGGGCTTAGGCATTGGTAATGTGTTTAATTTCCCAATCCCGAAGGGCCTGTGTTTTACTCGGGTTAGGGAAGCGTTTACCGTTACAAAGTACATGCCCTACATACTGTACTTGACGACGCAACAAAAAACACTTTTCAGGCTTGACCGTGAGGTCAGCAGATGCAAATGCATGAAACAGCTCACGCATACAAAGATAATGATAATACAACTTATCCTGACTTGAAGGGTGGGAAGGAATGATATATGAAAAGGGGGTGACCATATCGGAATTTGCTGTGCCATCAGGCAAAATTGGCGGCGGTGAAAAACAGGGGTTCAAAAATGTATCAGCTGGTTTGTCTGCATAAGCATGGCTGTCAAAAAGTTTGCCAGGGCCATGATCAGAAGGTGCATAGTTGCGCGGCACTCCTGTACCCGTCAAGACATCATCAATATACGGCCCACTAGTAGGGCAGTTACGTACAACCCACGCAACCAGTCGCTGAAAAACCTGCGGGCCCACCTTAACCCCCATGGGCAGCACCTTCCATTCATACACGCCGAAAGGCGTGATGAATGCGGTCAAGGAACGACTGGATTCCTCCAGGTGCATCTGGTGGAATCCGTCTTCCAAGTCCACCAACGAAAAAACACTGTTACCCTCTTGGCGGGCGAGCTGGTCTTCAATTACCGGCAAAGGAAAATTTAACCCTTTAAGCTGGGTATTTAAATACCGATAATCGATGACCAGTCGCCATTTGCCATTGGGTTTGGGGACTAAAAAAGCCCGCGATACCCACTCTGTACTACCTCGACACTTACGTATGAAACCCTGTTCCTCAAAACCCTTAATTTTATCGTACAGAACCTGTTCACGCACACCTACTGTACGTATGGCTTTACAACTAAAAGGAATTGCATTGGGTATCAACTCAAGCTTTACCTTAGCATGAGGACCCCTTTTGTCATTGTCAACCTGCGTGAAAGTTTTTCTGGTAAAGACCTGCTCCTTAAATTCACTGATTAGTGCTTCACGCAGATGCTGACAGTCCTCATATTCCATATCTGCCTGTACTACACTAAAAATACTAGTACCAGGATCATCACTCACTACCTGAATACCATGCTCAGTGTTACTATCAGACATATACTCATCAGTAAGAGCATTGTCTTCAGAATCGCCACTCTCTGATATGACGTCACTGGCTGAGTCCTGTAATCCTTGAAAATCAACCCAGTACAGCTTATCAGCCTCAGACAAGGATTGAACCGATCTTTTCGCTAGTCGTCGACGACCAAAACGCCTTCGCTGACGACTTAACCCACCATCAGACAACACAAACTGTGAAGAGGGAGCACTCACAGGCTCATTTGCAGGCTCATGTTCAGCTCGCGGCTGGCTGTCTGGCAATCCATGAAACTGCGAGTCGACAGATGGCTCACTCCAACCATCGCAAACAGCCTCAGGCCTGATGGCAGGCTGTGAAGGTCCAGGCTGTTGAGCCCGATCATGGCCAAAGGAGTCAAAGAAAACAACCCGATATGGAACGGTACAGTTTTTTACCTTGCCATGTGAGGTGACAAACAATGGGTGGCCAGTTGGGATTTCGACCCAATCCACAGCAACCTCACCAACGAGCCACCACCATGAAGCTTCTTTAACTATAGGGATGATGGCAACTCCACGACAGGCTTCCATGACCATTTTGACTGCAACACGGGACCATAGGTGTTCAGGAGGGTGCAGCCACATGGTTTCACCATTCCATGGTTTCGATAGTGACTGCTGTGGATCAGTCCATGTCTGTGGAAAGGCCTGAAAATTAGGGCAGCCGAAAGCATCGACTGTGACAGACATACCAGCATCCGTCATCCACGCTGAGACACGATCAATGACGTCTGATCGAACTCGAACATGTCCTGGTTTGATTCGTTTGACCTGACGACGAAGCATAGTATTCAAAGCAGGAGTTATGAATTTATTCGCAGGGGGCTGGGGTGTGGTTGCCGTTGGAAAAGGGTCAGACCCTTGAAGTGACGTGAGATTCAACTCAGTCAGATCTCGAAAAATTCTGTTATCCTGTCGCAACTGAGAATCATAGTAAGACAGAATTTTAGTATCACGATAATCAATGCAACGAGCATACCCCCAGCCAGCCATAAAATAATCTGGGGCCCATGCCTCATGGCGATGGCCCCACTCGTCAGCATACAAACGGTCAATCTGTGATGCTTCCCTGGTCCCTCCTGCACTTAAAAAATCCTGGCTAACTTGACAGAGAATTGAGTCTGTAGCTTCAGTACAAGACGAACCAGAAGTTGGATAAACGGGAGAAATTATACTCCTGTTGCCAGAAAACAAACGGCAAGCCAACGCCGTAATACTTGAAACAAACATAACCAGGTTAAGCGAATCACTCGCACCTGCAGAAAGATCGTTACGATCACTCATTGTAATGGGAGCCTCACGCCCCACTAAACCAAGGACCTCACATCCCATACTCAGCGAATCACTCGCCATCTGCAGAGCATCACACTCCTGTTGCAGTGAATCACTCACTGTAAAACTTCCAGAAGCCTCACGCTTCATAGCTGACCTATTGGGAACCTCACGCTCCACACTCGATGACTCCCTCACCTGGGGAGCCTCGCGCTCCACATTTCGCACAGTCTGCGAACTTACCTGAGTGGCATCACGCCTTGTAGACAGCGAATCGCTCCCCATTTTTTGCAAAATTCCAAATAGAATGAAAAGGGAAACAAAACAGTCGAATGACTGCGGATGTGTTGAATTAGTTTGGTTTGTCAGAGACGAATTTTCCTGCGGCGGTATAAATTGACTGCGGCCTGTACTGCCAAAACCACGTGTCCCGCGCTCAGTGGTCGACAGCTCCTTGGCTTCAACCACAGATGGCGTTGAATGCTTCTCAAGTATTAATTGAGCAATTCTGTCACCTTTCTGAATCGTGAAAGGCTGGTCACCTGAATTCTCAAGTAACACCGTTACATCACCACGGTATCCCCGATCTATGACGCCGCCCGCAACATGTACCCTTTGGGCAGCAAAACTGCTGCGTGAGGCGATGCGACCATAATGACCCATTGGGATTGCCATGGAGATGTGCAGTGGGATTTTTACACCAGACTGAGCCGGAATTGAAACTGAGACAGGGGAAAACAGATCATACCCGGCGGAATCACCGGTTGCTTGCTTGGGTAATATCACGTCGTCCTGAAGTCGTTTGACTTGGAGTGATGACCCATCCTGCAAAAGGAAAACCTGATCATATTCCCTGGAGCATATCTTCTCAAACCAAATGCGTTCTAAATGATTTATGCATACAACATGTCCATAATGCGTACATGCAGATAATGCCTGAGGTGGTGCTGTTGGATTACACTCAGGACACCACCAATCTGCGACCAGCGGTTCTGAGAAGCGTACAGATTTTTGTTCAAGGACAGGCTGTCCATGTCCAGATTGCTTCAAAATGCTGACCAAAACACGCTGATGTACACAGGGACATGCTGTCCGGTCTCCATGACACTTAGGGCATAACCCTTGATACCTTGATGGATATTTCACCATTTTCAGCTCCTCCATGGGGACCAGAAATTTTTGATTGGGCAGAAAAGCAAGGCGGTACTGCTGGAAAAAAGGAAACCCCAGCAGAATTTTGTCCCCTACATCTGCGAGGTGAATGAACACATTTAGGCACTGGAAGATAACCACTCCGCGCTTCCCTGTCACAGGTAATGACATATTGACAACGACGCCCTTGTCTCCTCCTGTAATCTGCGATTTCCCCGCCCCCAACAAACGTAAGGGGCGTGGGGCGTCCACCCAGCTAGCTTTGGGAAAACATTTTGACGGCCCCACTGCCAAAACCTGACACCCTATATCCGCCAGTGTCAGTACTTCAGTCTCAGGCAAAAGTAATTGATCCTGGAAGGAAATTCGAACATGAAATAGAAGTTCACTCTTACCCGAATGATATTTATTGGGGGGTTTAATGGGGGATCGAGTAACAGAGGGCATTGTCTCAAAGTCCAGTGACCTGATCTCAACTCCCTGGTTCTTGGAATAGAAAAGGGGAGGTAACTGCAGCCACCGAACATGCTTGTCTGGCCTGGCACTCCGGGCGTATGGCTGCCTGCCTATACCCTAAGGTACAGATTGCTTGGGCTGAGAATCCTCAGATAGTACTGTCTGGGGTGGGGTTTCACTGATGGCACTGGCACTCTCATCCTGAACACTACGCGCCCGGGCATTCTCACGCGCGTACCGGCTCGGTGTCGGACATTGAGCCGCCATATGCCCCCGACCCCCACAGCGAAAACCGACAGCTGTAGCACCAGGACCCTTGGTATCTGCTGTGGTCTTGCGGTAATGGCGGTCACGCCCACGCTCATCGCCGGATGACCGCTTTCCATCGCGATCCCTGGTTCTCGTGTTCGTTGAACCACGGTCCGTTCCATTCCCACTGGACCTGCGCTCATGGTCTGTTCTTTTCCCATCAGATCTGTGTTCGCGGAAGGATCGACGGTCATTTCGATCCGCCCCTGATTCACTCTCCTTATCACTACCACGACCTTTACTGTACTGTCTCCTGTCTTTGTATGGACTGCGGTGTGACTTATCACGACCTTCACTGCCACTGCGACCGCTACGATATCTACCACTACCTTGACCACTACGGTACCCACTGTGACCACTACGATATCCTTTTTCTTTACGTGATTCACTATCACTACGACCGCTCCGATATCCCCGGTCACGATCACTGTTATATCCTCGACCGCGACCACTGCTATATCGTCGTTCACCACTCCTGCCTGTACGCCGTTCATCACGACGACGTTGTGAACCATAGTCACTGCGGTTCTCAGTCCTGCTGGGTACATTACTAACCGCACTGACAGCAGTGGGCTGAGCATGCATACCATCAATGACACCCTGCTCCACCCACTCTGCATCACGAACCGCCAACAAACGGGGCATTACAAACATGAACAACTCAATGTATGTAAATTTTTTGTTGCCCCTGGCAGCCTGAATTTGTAACAAATCATTCTTGATCTGAAACCACGGCTCTTCTGGGCGCATTTTAGAAGTGTACGCAATAATTGCACCTATGAGCACTGAGTGTGCTTCCCACATGGATGTTCCTCCATATGCTGCTGTTCGGCGCCCATGCTTCAGAAATCTAACAAAGAAGTTATACCACTCCTCAGGACCCACTTGTCCCTGCAGTGACCCAGGTAGCGCCAATGCTTTAAAAACATTTCCAGGGACGTAAGGGTTCTGGTGACGCCTACCGTACAACCGGATAAGCTGGAAAACTTCACCAATACGCAAACGTTCCTGTCTAATCTGGGTAATCAACTCAACTTGTCTGTCCTCAGGCTGTGTAGCTACCAACAATTTTAGTTGATACCCCATCTCGAACCATCGACCAGTATTTTCATACCAATCGATGTAGAGCAACTCCCAATCAACGTAAAGCATTTTTTTTCTATCCCAAATGGGAATTGCGAATTGACGGCGCAAGCTGCTTAAAACATCTCGGTCTATCCAACCGTCGGTATTGGAACCAAAAATACCTTTACCCCTAAACTCTCGGCCAGGCGGCGGGGAGGTGAACTCGATATCATCATTCCATTCACGCACCTCATGGAATGCGAAACCGGGCGTGATTCCAGACGGTAAAAGAGTAGTTGCATCAAAAAACGAAGGCGGCTCAAGACCCCGAAAAGGCTTCAAGTATCCTTCGGGATCATACAACCAATGTAACAAAGGTGAATGTGCAGACATGGCGGGAGTAGGAGAAGAGGGGAATTCCAAATCACAACCACGCCCAACGGACTGACGTGGGTTGGTACCACGCGATGAAGGTGGAGCCGTAATAGGCGCCGCTGCAGTTGATGCTGATGCTGACTGAGGAGAGGGCTGTGAACCTCTATCCCTATCGTGCATGCGGTTTGTCGAATGCGCTTGTGAACTCGAAACTTCTTGGGTTGAGGAAGTAGCTTGTCCAGCCTGTAAAGAGGCACGGCCAATGCTATTGGAACCCGCAATACGTTGATGTATTGTGTCAACGTCCGTGCGCAATAACCGGAAACTCTCTTGGAATGCCGTTTGTACACCATCAAATGTAGTTCCTACGCGTACTTCTAAGGCCTGCAATTTAGAATCAACGTCTTGAGGCGAAAGGCCTTGCATGTTACCTAAAGCATTGACTTTCAACTCCAAACCGGAAACACGAGTACGAACGGTATTTAATGAAGTGTCCACTTCCGAATTGAAGTGTTCAACCCGCTGAAAAAAAACAAGCATTTTGGACTCAGCAACCGAATGCAACTGCAAGAGTTCATCACGAATGGCGTTACCATTGGGGTGTGAGTGAATTTGGGATAAAGAATGGGGTCCCGATGGTGATGGCGGATCACTCGCCACCTGAGCACTCACTTCGGCAATCCGTTGAGAAGTGAATGATATATGATTGTGCAACTGGGACTTTGTAGTTGCGTGTTCATGCTCCATTTTACCCAAAGCACTTTTAACCATCTCAACTTGACTCCAAAGAGGAGATTCACGCTCTTCCAAGAGCGTTATACGCATGGTAAGTGCTTGTAATCCACGTGTCATGTCTCCGCTAGTGCTACTCAATTGTGCACTCATGGAATCAATAGCACTAGAAACCTCCAAAAGGGACTTTTTGTGAGCGACTGCAAATTCTTCAACCTTAGAAACTCGCCGCTCAAGAGGTCCCATTAGTTCATGCAAACCGGAACACGTGTCATGCAATTGTTGAATACGAGTCAATGTGTGTTCATCGAGGCCGGTTGGTCTCACACCATCACCTATTTGGCGAGCAAAAGAGTCACACCTCAAATTCATTGTAGAATTGAGGCGTTTCTCGATTTCAACGCTTCGCTTGGTGATGGTGTCCTCAACTTGTGACAATGTTTTTCCAATTCGTTCATCTAAATGAGAATTAAAAGAACGAAATTGAGATTGATTGTTCCGAAATGATTCATCGATGCGTGCGTTTAGAGCCTTGAGATGCTCACCAATGCGTGTTTGCACTAAGGACTCAACGCGTGTATTTATCGTGTCGAAAGCGGCTTGCAAACGTTGTGCAAAATGACTCTCGAAAGAAGATTGTAGCTCACGCCACTTAGATTCACAAAGAACCTGCAAAGCATCAACCCTTTCATTGACTTGTTCAACTCAGTCTTGTAATTGCTTCAATTGCAAACCGACTTCATTTGTGAACACATCCCTAACACGATTATCACCAATGTCCACATGCTCCCTTATTAAATGCAAAAAATTCATAATGGAGCCACCGGGCACGGATTCATGCGATATATAATCGGAACGAAACGAATCAAATGCATAAGAATGGGATGCCAAAGTGCTCTCTATTGTGTGCATGGTATTTTTCGCCATTTGCAAAGAAGAAGCGAAAATATTTTGCATTTCTTCAAGTTGAACATTCATCAATTGAATATCACCACGCGTAGCAAAGTTCGAAAAGCGCTCATGAATAGTCGTCACGGTCTCGTCTACCTTGCTTGCACTTGCCGCACCCTTCAACATCATGTCAAGATTGGCCTCCACTTGTTCCATTCGTTGTTCCACGAGCCCCAAAATGTCCTTAAGGCTCTCCGAATCAACCGAATTTTGCTCTAAATAACGAATTCGGTCGGAGTGTCGTTGGGACTCATGAGGTGGATAACTTGGAGAAGAGTTCGTAGCATTATTCTCCAATCGCTCAACCCGAACAACCACTTGTTTGTATCGATGTTCAACACGGTTTTTCACAACCTTTTTGAATTTTTCAATCTCCGTAGCAAGTGTTCCTTGTTGTAGGGTGCACGTTGTATAAACTTTCTTGCTCATTGCCTCACAACCATCAATGCGTTGTTGAATGGCGTGTACCTTGGGAGATTGTGACAAAAGAACTTCAAATTCATCTTGTTGTGAGCCTTGTGAAGAGTGATAATGTTCGGAACGCGATGACATTTGTCGTTGATGTTCTTCAAATTGTTCCACCAATTGTTGGACTCGTGATGGCTTCTCCAAATTGTCAACATCACCCGTTTCATCTTCGTTCATGAACTCCTCCACATACGACTTGCCAAACGAAAGGCGAGTTGAGGGAAGGATGTTGGGACCAAGTGATGTTTCGAATTTTTCGAATGGGTCCATTGACTCATCATTGTTGTAGGTTGTGCCATATCCGGGGCTTGGAGTCACGGATTCGAAGCGCTTATGCTTGCTACCATGTTTTGAGATTGGTGTAACCTCCATCTTACTTTGAGATTTCCGAAATTGCAGAGTTTTGGGCTAACGACTCCGGATCCCACAGAATACACAATCAGCAATGGCACATACAAGATTGAGTCCAAATCATCATTAAAAATGCAAGACCCTGCAGTGTAGTACAGAAAACTCACAACATTATGCACAGTTAGTTCTGTCCTACTTCGCAGCGTCTTTTGCAAGTCACAGAGCGTTCAATCTTATAAATAAAGCGTGATCTGAGTTTAATTATAAACAATCAACAACGTGCAAATGATCATCCATAATGTGCGCGCCATCTCTGCTGTGCGCGCACTCTCTGACTCACGTTGGGGTGTGTATCACTGTTTCATTATCATTATCATTCATCAGTTTGTCGTACTCAGAGTAACCACAGGTAAGCCTTGCAACCAGCTTTCTGATTCTTGCCTCCATCTGATTGATCTCGTCCAGCTTGGGGAACTCCTTAAACTTGGAGAGATCTAAGAGTTGTTGGCGAGTGTGCATATCAGTCTCGAACACAGGGAAGGTCTCCTCAATCTTAGAAAGAAACTCCACGAAGGTGTTAGATTCAGACAACAGGTCTTCTAGGAGTTCGCGCAACCAGTCTGTTTTGCACCCAGTCACAACGAGGTCAGCTTTGATCATGTCTGACACTTTGGTTTGACCTGTGAGTCTCAGAAAGCGCGCGAAGTCCTTTGCCAAGAAGACAATGTTCCTTCCAGTGAACACAGGCAGTGGTGTTTCGATATTCGCTGTGGCGACACCCTTCCTTTCTCTCCTTCGCTCTGCTTCTTCTTCAGAGTCTTCAGTTTCGAGCTCTGTTGGCACCACCAAGCACGCAAGAATTCGAAGGCCATGTAGGTGTGCTTCGTGTAGCGCCTTGATGGGTACTGACTTCTTGAACAAGGGCGTCGACTTGCCATAGGTTTGTCGTGGAACAAAGGGCGAGCGCTTGTCACCTAGGTACAACAGGCCTGTGATGGTGGTGTCCAGGTGTGTCAACTTGCTGCCTTCCTTCATCTGATTCAGTTCCAGTGTCAGTGTTTCCATCTTGTGTAAGAGGTCGTGTCGAGTAGGGTCTTGCTCTTTCCCAGTAGCGCGAGGTGGTAGTTCGTACTCATGTAGATCGTGCAACTCGTTGCTCTCCTTCTTGTCGTCGCGCGCCAACAGGTCCCTCAACACCTTGTCTTTGCCCATTGTTTTCAGGTGTTCTGCAAGATCTTCTAACCATTCGAACTCCGCATCAACTTCACGCGTTTGTCCACTTGCGCGCGAAGGACCAGCCTCGCATATGCGTGTGGTCCACTCTTCGTTCGCATAACCAGTCGCATAACCAGTCTCTGGCACCTGCATTGCTTCACGCATGGGTCTTGCTTCGCACGCAGGATCAGCCTCGAAGAGTATCCTGGTTTCGCGCGCAGGCCTTGTCTCGCGCGCAGGACCTGCTTGGGGCGCGAGCCTTACCCTCTCTCCATGCGCGTGAGTGTCTTCGTACGCGCACCCAGAAGATTGCGAGGGAGTTGGTACAGGCTTTGCTTCTGTTAGAGTGTTAGCGCCGTGCGATGTTGACTTCTCTGACTCTCTCAATCTTGACTTCTCTGACTCACTGAACCTTGCATTCCTTGCCTTCAATGCCCTGACTCTCTCTCGCTCGGCGCTCCCTTTTAACCTTATCTCTGAACGCACACGTACCCTTCTGAGTGTCTTATCTTCTCGCCTTTTTGCCTTTGAACCTTTGGGTGGGGCCATGTCAAACAGCTGGGTTGTAGAACTAGAGGGCTAGCCTGGGGTTGATGAAATGTGATGATGATTGAGATGATGAAAATCTCAGATTTTGCGATTTTCAAAATCTGCCAGGCAGGGTACTGGAGTTGCTACAGCTCCGGCCTCTGCTACCAGAAAGATTTCCGCCTTACACCCTAGCACAAAGCAAAAATTCAGGATCAAACTTGCTGATGAAAGTCCACCACTGATTGTAGGTCCATGGCATAAAAGGCTAGACAAAGACCCAAAAATATGCACACGTCTTTAGAGCATAAAATACATGTAAAAGATATGTCTTCTGTGGTTTCTGGGCCTTTTACTATCACCTAAGTTCAGTTCTGACCTTTATCTCTCTTAGGCGGCTCAAGTTGCATGGTAAAAAACGACAGAAAGTGCCCAAAAAACAGGGCCTCAAAAAACATCAAAAGAACGATTCTTTGGCTTGCAAAAAATCAAGTCGTTTTTGAAACACCAAAAGAACTCTTATGTAAGGAATTTTGGCCTTTTCTTGGTCCTCATGGGTCCAAAAAATGCTTTTTTGGGGGCAATGGACTGTTCCTTGCGCGAGGCCTCGCGCAAGGAGCAGTCCATTGCCCCTCCAAAGTCAGGTAATGATGGTAGAATTGAGGAATCAAGCAGGCGCCTACACTGGAGTGACATTACAGGCACCCTTGACTTGATCACATTGTACAATATGTTTACGCGTGCGGACATTCAGCGCTCTAAACAAGCCTTGCAAATCTAATTGATGACTCAAGAAATCATTTCTAATGTTGTTGCATTCCTAACAAAAGGAGCACATACGTTGGAGGTGTTGCACAGGGTGCATCCTTCAGCATTGCTCATGATGCACACCTGCCACAAGTTATGGGGAGTGTCAAGCAAAAAAAAGAGTATCACTGGTAACACATGAAGCATGTCCACTCAACAGATGACGCTGAGCTCGACAGGGACCCCCCTTGTAGCTTTGGCTGAAGAAAAACTTGATTCTTCCGTTGTTGACTATAGATGAAAGTAAAATGTGCAAAGAAAATATGAATTTGTCATGGGTGGCACTTTTTTGAGCGTTTGTTTGGGCCAAAAAAACTGATTTTTCGGAGAGTAAAATGCAATGTAGTGCAAACGACACCAATTATCAAGATGATGTTCGATACCTCGAGAAAGAAGGTGCCCTGGGGGAAGCAGTCTGCCAAGCGCAGGGGCTGACCAAGCCCAAAAAGAAATTTTCCGCCTCCGGGGGGGGCAAACTTCTGGTAAACTACTTGTACTCGTTGCTTCAGTGAAGGTTGTGCACAAGCGCTATCAGATGAGAACCCATCACAATGGTACAAAGAATATATTTTCTGGGCCTTTTTTTGCGCGAGGCCTCGCGCAATGAGGACTGCAATGCAGTCCCAGAACTTGAAAATCACAACCTATACCTGTTTTTCCAGGCAGTGCAAATCAAAAATCAAACCGTGCGGTGGGTAGTAAGACCACTCGACCCTCAAGCCGTCTTTCCAAAGGAAAATGAATCGGGTGAGGTTTTTGGTTTAGTAAGTTATGCGCGAGGCCTCGCGCATGGGGCAGCCCTTGAACCACATGTTGCATATGCTTTGCATTGATTTTTAATCCGCCATGCTTCTGTTTTAATGATCCTTGTTCTTGATTGCGCGAGGCCTCGCGCATAGAATATGATCAATAAATCATTTTTCCAGGTATGCAATGAACATGCAGAACGGAAAATGATGTTGCAATCATGTTTTCTGCAGACCATGTTCATCCAAAAAACAAGGGGAACGCAAAATGTATTTATTGGCCAATTTCCGCTAAAAGCACATCATTTTCCACTGAAATCATAAGATTTATTTATTTTTTGCTAGTTCTTTTTTGTTTTCGGCTGTCCGAAAAAAGGCACAAAATGGCACAAATGGTAAGGAAGATACTTTCTTTGGACCAATATTCTGTTTTCAAAAAACAGAGCCTGTGAAAAACTGTTTTTTTGCATGGTCCGAATTGGGTGCATTTGGTCTGATTTTGACCATGCAACTTGAGCCGCCTAAGTCTCTTGAACTGCCCACTCAGTAGGACTGGCCATCATGGTGCCACTGAACTCCACTCATGTGCCCCATCATGACCCATCATGTCATTTCTGCATCATGATCTGATTATGAACAATTAGACCTCTGAGAATCTGCCTGTCACCATCATCTTCAATCATTCCTCTGATTTACTGTTCATCTTCACTGTTCATGCCGGACGGGTGCTCTTAGGTACGCGCCATGGTTTTTTGTGCAAAAGGGGGAATGTCAACAAAGGAGAGATGCCGGGTTGGTGGTGGGCCGGGGGATCACCCTACAGCGGGGAGGGGGGTGTGCCCAGCAGGGGAATGGACGAAGGTGCTAGGTGCATGGTACCAAACTCCTTTCGTAGGTTTGAGTCCATAAATAGGAAGGGGGGATTAACAAGAGGGTTGTCAACAACGGGGGGGTTTTTTGGGAGAATGTTTGTCCGGCCCATGCCCGGTGCGCTACATTTCTATTTACTATCCCAACTTCAGCCCCAGATCTACCCTCCTATAGAAAAGCCCCCGAAGTCGACCAGGTTGCACTGCACACCTTCCTTGCAAAGCATGTTGCATACTAAAGCAGTAGTTGTGAACTCAACAACTGTGACTATCATTTGTATTGTACTTGACAAACAACATTGGACCCACAAGCGTCGGTGTCAATACATTCAGTACAATAGTGCCGTTTCCACTGATCACAAGCCGTGACAGCGGAGCGCTTTTGGCAACACCACATCCACACTTCTGCCTCATTCTCTGCCTCATCTTGCGTGTCAGCCGAGTTGCTCTGGTCAGTCCAAACATGAGGTGGGACATGCTTCCATGGTCCGTAGGAGGGCTGACGGACGTGCCTCTGAATGCAAAATCGTATAAAATGCAACAAAATACGGACTGACTGGTGCCAATCATTTGGACCGCAATGGGAGATGTTCTTAACCAAACCCCAATGCCACAACCTAGCAAACCTTCGCACAATACGTGCCCTATACCACCCATGCACGTCATTATAACATCGTTGGCGGGCTGTTAAAGTGCCAGTCTTTCTTCGAAAAAACGTCACAACGACATGAATCCAACCTCTATAAGCCCTCAGCTTCGAAATCAAAGAAATCACCTTGGGTATGAAAAGCTCCAAAGCCAGCCCAAATCAACACATCAGTGGATGTCCAGGGGCCAAGGAACAAGCCCATATAATGTGGCTAAATATATTAACGGCAACAATCACGTGGCAAACATGCGACGCATACTCAGGATTCTACAGATCGGCACTCCACAGGGCGGTGCAAAACTCCAAATGAAGCCAAAATTAGAAACATGCGGTTTGAAACCACTTTTTACTGCCAAAATCAGAAGAACCCATGTGCTTTTCGTATCTAAATTCAGAAAAGCACCCAAAATTCACCAACATCCTCTTTGCTTTAGCACTTTCAGTAAAAAAAATCGTTTACCAACTACTAAAATTTCAAACTTTTTTTAAATTCAAAGTTTTTCTAAACATTTCTGCTTCCATGTGTCACTTTTTATTTAACAACTTTTCCTTTTGTTTGTTTTGTTTTTTGTTTCACTTATGCTATACTACTGAATTTTTTTTCAAACTTCCATGCACACAAATGTTTTCTTGTAAATTTTGTTTCTACAAATTCTTTTCTTTTATAAATGAAACCCTGCTTTTGCCACTGCCCGAACAATGAACCAGAATAAACCACAACGTAGCAGGGAGGCATGTTGAATACAGAAAAAATTTATAACAATGTTTGTGCCTTGATTCAAAGTATACTAGGCTGCAAGGCAGCCTTCCCACCACTGACCCACCAGTATGTCACAAAAAAATAAGGAGCAGTGAGTCCACTCACTGTGAATAAATGGATCCTCAGACCCTTGTGTGCACCTGGAGAGCAGACAGTACATCAGCAGAGGCGTTGTGCCATCCACAGGCCCAAAGCAGCCTTCCAAAGTGGACAGCCTTCCACAGGCCCAAGGGAACCTGGCACAGGCCGAAAGGACAAACTGGTACACACGGATCTGGGCATAATATATTAACACTGAGAAATAGGGTTAAAAAAATGTGTTGGGGCTCGAACTGCAGAGTCCGCTGATTGCAGAGTCTGCAAAAAAACACACAGTGGCAAATAAATTAGCATGTGTCTCTGTGATGTGACACGTACAGATCAAAGTGATCGCACCCATCATTGGCGTCACTGCTGCTGTCGTCGCTGCTGGCTTCTGCCTTCTTCTTCACTTCGGCGCGCTTGTTCCTGGCGTCGCGCTGGCTTGCTGCGCGTTCACGCGTCACCTCGCGTTGCGTTCCCTTGCTACGCCCCTTGTCGTCCTCCTTCTGATGCTCGGCACTGCTGTTGCTGCTGCTACAGCTACATCCACTGCAAAAGGGTCGTCCAACCTAGGCGCAGCTGCAGGGGCAGGTTCAGCATCCTCTCCTGGTTCTGGTTCTGGGGCTTCTGGAACCACTGGTTCCTCCTCTTCTCTCTCTTCAACCACAGGGCGCAATTCCACAGGTGGCCCTAAACAAATCACCCCCCTTGGAATCTCAATCTCATCGACACTCCCGGCAATGGGAGTCTGATCCAGACACATCCTCCAAGAAGCAGTGATCTGGGAACCCGACGCAGCGATGTGCATCCACTCACCAATCCAGCGCAGCAGCAACTTCTTCATGGTCCTCTCACTCTCGTCCAGCTTGGTCCGGCTCGGCACCACCTTGGTGTGCACCAGGATCCCGTGCTTCACTGCTCGCTCTCGGATTCTGTCCTGGATGTACTTCCTCATGCTGGGATTTGGCAACTGATCCCCTGGATTGCACAGGTGAGACTTGCTCGAGAAGGCACCGGAGAACTTGGGCACATACTGCAGTGGCGTCTCATCCATTGCGAGCTGCAGATCGTCGACGATTGCTGCGTCCCATGGGATGCCAAACCTCCTTGGGTTGTTCACGACCGCATTGTAGGTTTCGCGCCACGCGTTCTCTCGGATCAACTCTTGCTCAGTGGACTCCAGTCGATCGCTCGTGATGCATCTGACAAAATGGTGGAAGTGGCATCCGTGGCGGCGAGTCCAACCACAGCGCAGCCATCACACCTTCTCAGACCTAACCCGTGTCTCTTTTTGAACTTGCTCGCCGAGTCTCGCGAGACGCTGAAGTGCTCAGTCTCTGGTCTGTGTGCTCGCACCACCTCTTGCGCCAGCGCTTGGATGACCTTGATGTCAAACACAATTCCTTCGGCTTGGATGGTCTTCATGTACTGGACAAGACAGAGCCGGTTGGTCAGGACCCGTTCAGTGCGGCCTTTAGCGCCCACTCCATAAGGGCATACTTCCAACATGCCATTCTCTTCCTCTGCCGTGAGTAACCCAGGGGCTCCTTGCCGGCGAGAGCCGTCGCCATTCGTGAACTGCTGCCGCCAAGTGCAAAGGGTGCTGAACGGCGGGCACCCAAAGCCCTACTGGAAGACAAGAGGAGCAAAGCTTGAGATTTGTCGCGGCGCACTGTGTTGCATAGACGTGGACGACTACGCGCAGGCACACACTGCCAAGACCAAAGCGTTGTATGATGTACTGGCGAGGCTGTTGACAGCCCCTCGGCGCTGGGCTTCAGTCCACTTCAACCAAGTCCTGTCGTCGCCAATTACGTTGAGGCGTCTCTTGGCAGGCGGTGCAGTGCACTGGAATCCTCTGGGACGCTTTTTGTTTGTCTGGGTTGTGGCTTCGTCGTGCGCAGTGCGGAGGCGTTGTTGCAGCTGACACGCTGTGGCATCTCGCTGCAGATATCTTAACATCCCTAATAAAGAAAGTTTGGTCACGAGAGGCACAAAAACTTCATTAAATTACCCTAAATTACACAACAATAACACCATTGCCTAGAAAACATTAGATGTCTACTGCCGCCATCTAATATCGCATGGTATGAAATACGAGTCCGGTAAAATCCGAAAGACCTACGCGGGAAATGTTGTAGAAATACGACACAGACACTTACGAATTTCGACATTTTCGGATTTCTTCCACTTCGTCTTTTTGCACCCCCCTGCATATCCTGTGAATAGAATTGATGGGCATGGAGTCTGTGAAATGTGTCATAAGGATTGGAAATTGGGGACACTGGTTGAAAAGATTCAACTTGTTTGCTAATCGAATCTCTTGAACAACATGGTTCCAGTGTTTGCGAACACGGGCAACACTCTGCCGCCAAGCAATTTCCGAACACCTTTGGTGCGAGCCATGAAAACAGTGCTGTGGTGTGTTTCATCGAGAAAAAAATTCCGAACAACAACTCAAAAATCGAAACAACGACTCAACTTCATCCAAAATTCGTCCAAAGTTTCTGCATTTGCAGCCATCCGTGTAACCCAGGTACACACACAGCTGGACTAACACCCTTTCACCCACCACTGGACACCAGCACCTTTGCAATTATCATAACTCAAAAGGCCAGGCAACAAAGCGTGGATTATGAATCCGCAATCTCATTTCAAAGCGCCACGCAACAAAGCGTGGATTGAGAGTCCCTCATCCGAACTCACAGTGCCATGCAACAAAGCGTGGATTGAGAGTCTTTAACCCCGACTCAAAGCGCCATGCAACAAAGCGTGGATTGAGAATCCCTAATCCCAACTCAAAGCGCCAAGCAACAAAGTGTGGATTGTGAATCCTTAACACCAACTCAAAGCACCACGCAACAAAGCGTGGAATTAGAGTCCTTAACCCCACCTCAAAGCGCCACACAACACAGGGTGGATTGCGAATCCCTAACCCCAACTCAAAGCGCCAGGCAACACAGCGTACATTCAGGCTCCTTGACCCCAAGTCAAAGTGCCACACAACAAAGCGTGGATTCAGAGTCCTTAACCCCAACTCAGGGGGAATGTTTGCCCGGCGCGCTACTTTTAGACTATGTTCCCCCCGAAGAGCCCCCAAGCACACCCCTTGGAAACGCCCTAAGAATTAGGTGTCCCAAACTGCCCCAGCTCAAGAAAGTTGCAAACTGGGGTACACAGTACCACTCTCGCTCCTTTAAGGGCGATCTTGGTCAACACCTTAGCAAGTTGGGAGAATGGGGGGTTAGGATAGCACAACCGCATCGATCTCCAGTAGGAGCGATAGGCGTTATTGAGGTATCGCGAACAGTAGAGCTGCATCATAACATTGGTCCCACAAGTGTGGGTGTCAATACATTCAGTACAATAGTGCTCCTTACACTCATCACAAGCTGCGACGGTGGAGCGATCTGGCAACACAACACACACACTTCTGCCTCATCCTCTGCCTCATCTTGCGTGCCACAGCCGAGCAAACAGCTGCTCAATGCGTGCCCTATACCACCCGTGCACGTCATTGTAACATTGTAACATTGGCGGGATGTCAAAGTGCCATTCTTTCTTCCAATGAATGGCACAATGACACGAATCTGGCCTTTATAAACACCATCATGGCCCCCAACTTCGAAATCAAAGAAATCACCTCGGGTACGAGAAGGTCCATACCCATCCCAAATAAAAACATCTGTTGATGTCCCGGGGGCCAAGGGGCAAATCCATATAATGTTGCCCAACGTATCAACGGCAACAGTCCACCGGTAGGGCACGGGTCACAAAAGATGCCCGGGCGCGCGCCCTGCGCGCGCCCGGCGCGCTAACGTTCCCCCTCAAAGGGCCAAGCAACAAAGCGTGGATTGCGAATCCCTAACCCCAACCCAAAACGCCACGCAACAAAGCGTGGATTCAGAGTCTTTAACCCCAACTCAAAAGTGCCAAACAACAAAGCGTGGATTGCAAATCCCTAACCCCAACTCAAAGTGCCACGCAACAAAGCGTGGATTCAGAGTCCTTGACCCCAACTCAAAGTGCCACGCACCAAAGCGTGGTTTGCGAATCCCTAACCGCATTTGAAGGGGCCACGCAACAAAGCGTGGATTCAGAGTCCTCAACCCTAACTCAAGGGGCCACCGAACGAAGAGTAGATTGTGAGTCCCTCACCCCTGCCTTCTCGGGGGCCCAAAAGAGGGCAGAAATGCTACGTCACCCTTGCATTCTCAGGGGTCCCCAACAAAGGGGACAAAAGCAGAAGTCAAAACCTACACTACGGGTCACAATGATGCCCCTAATATCTCAAAGTATGGGTCTCCAGTACAGCCAGGCACCCAAATAGCTGCACTGCGCTAAGTGCGCCCCCTTAGTGCACCCCTAAAAGACCACCGGTGGGGCACTGGTCAAAAAAGATGCCCGGCGCGCTAACACTCCCCCTTTATTTAAGCCATCACTGAATCTGAAGCAAGCAAAATGGAATGCAGCCAGCAGAGGCTGCGTGAAAAAGTGCAAAGTTTGGACTACATTTGAAAACAACAAATCATGGTTCATGGACAGGGATGGACCATAGTTGTTTGGCACAAAAAAAATACTCAGAAGCACCACATCATATGCACACCACGAATTGCACAAAGTAGCTGGTGTATAAGCCACAAACCAAGTGAAGAATCAGAGGGGTTATCCATTTACTGTCGTCAAATATGTAGTTGAATGCAAGATGTTGCCTCTATCCCTGTCAGTCCTGCCGAAATTTTCCTGGCACATCCTCATCTGTCCAATGCGATGTACATGGCAAAGGATTTGGGTGATTCTCTGAGTACTGTTCGACCACAACTGACAAAACTCCCAACCTGTGGATCATAACCTGATAGAAAGCACACATGAGCCATTCGGGGTCACAGAGGCTTCACTCAACCTGTGTCAAAAAAAAAGTCAAAAAACAGCCCATTTTCCCAAACATGACAAGAGTCACTCACTTCCTTTCCACTAGAACTCAAGCAACTCAGGCCACAACGTGAGTGCACCCACAGAACTTCAGGTTGTATGTGGGTACGCGTAAGTAGAATGCAGCCCTTGGGCGGGGTGGTACCCAAGCCCAGTCTCAGACTGAACTGGTTACGAATGTTGTTGTTGTTGATGTTGTTGATGTTGTTATTGTTGTTGTTGTAGGGTCAGAATGTATTCCAAAAAGCTTGACACATGTTGAAAGGAGGAAAAACTCATCTGGAAAGGGGAAAAAGTGTCTCAAGCCTGCTTAGTCAGAGCTGGCTAAAAACCTGGACAGTATGTTACAGACAGGCGCAGGGAATAGGCAGTCACCCAACTTGCCAAGGGGAACAGAACACAGGAATGAACCACGAACTATGACTTCGCTCATGAACTGTGTTCCAGACATGCACTGTGCAATTCTGTTTTTGTCATCCTACACTCACCTTTCAATAATGCCACAACACTCTCATAGATTCCAATCAACAGGTAACTTTAAATAAAGAGCAGCCTCATGCACTTGCAATTGGGTTGCAGCAACATTGGCAACCTTCCCTTTTGCACTGCTGACGTGGATGACCTCAGTCATACTTCAATACAAACAGCATCAGGCGCTTCACCAGTCGCCGCATAAACGCTATGCCATCCCAGTGATGTTTTTTTTGGAGGTATGGCGGTAACCCACCCTGAGTTATTGTAATCAATGTCAGCTCTTTTGTAGGAAAGCTGTAATATTTACAAATGCTAAATGCAAAAGCAAATACTTTGCTGAACCAGTTACTGAGCCACAATACAATTTTCAACAAGCCACTGACAAACCAATGGTGCAAGCACTGCCTTCATGGCACGCCATGTAATCTTTCATACGTTGCACACAAAATACAGCAACCTTGGGATTGTCCTTCATGATGCAGAGCCCAACAGATGCACAGTGCACACATAGTGCATGTACAATACACGCAACAGATGAATAATCACCTTTCAACACAACATAACTGAGCCCTGGAGGCCTCCTGGCTGGTGCCATTGATTATTTTGAAATGCTCTTTGGTGGCAAGCCTCTGCCCCAGGACAGGGGCCACAACTCATCAATACAATGGGGGAACGTTTGCCTGGCACGCGCCCAGCACAACACTTTTTTGGCGTGTGTTCCGGACTTCATACACGAGTGTGTCAGTCCATCATCTTGCGCTGCAGCTGTGTTGGTTGCATCAGAATTTGCCCACACATGAGGGGGTACATGTTACCACGGTTCGCAGGGGCTATAGTAGGGGCTGTTACCAAACTGCATACCCTCAGCCCCCTGTGCCCCCCCCCCCCCCCCCCGAGGGAAGACTGTCCCCCCCCCAACCCCCGGGGGACGGTCACAGTGACACCCCCCACAGCCACCCCAGTTCTGGTGTAACCTGAAGAAATTTTTTCTTTGGTGCCTTCAGCGCCTAGTATTTCCTGTGCTTTTTGGGCCAAGTGACCCCCCCCCCCCCACCACCCAGGGAAGGACAAGGGGCGGCGAAGGACATGCGGGGGGGGGGGGGGGGGATGAATGCAGAAAGAGTGTGAAGAGTGCAACAAAATGCAGACCAACTGATGCACTGGTCCTACGGGTGGCACAACTCATAGATGCATGCAAATCTCTGCCCCAACGCCGTGAAACCAATCGCTGCCGATAGTCCACCGTGCTGTATTTTCTGCCCCGTGTGCGTACCACGTCCAGTGTCAAATCTCAATGCCACCAGTGAGCGAATAGAGTGGCTTCCTAACCCCTGCCGCATCAGGGTCCTCAATGCGGAGAGGACTCAAATGGCTACATAACCCCGAACGTATCAGGGGTCCCAAGGTGTGAGAGAGTTGGATACCGCCTTGGATAGCGCCGGTCCAGGGCGTATGGGCCAAGCATTTTGCCCACTGCACGCCTGGTGTGGCAACATTCCCCCATCTGTGCACTCCAATACCAAAGACAATGGAGCAAAATGCAGCAGTCTAAATTGCATGAAAGTGCAAGTGGGGGGGCTTAGGGCATAAAGGTGATGGAAGAGGCTCCATGAGGAACGCCAGGGAGAGAAGGACAAGTGGAGGCACATTGCCCAAGCTCTCACTTTGCACACAGATGATTCTTTGGTGCACAGGCATTTGTATGCGTGCATGAGCACATGCGCGCACACAGCAGCAAATGCCTGCAAAAGTGATGAGCAACCCGTGGATCGACATGGCTATGCACACCAGACACGTGGGGTTGTGCCATCAAAACAAATATCTGGAGGACCGGTAGAACACTGAAAAACATGAGTTCGCGGACATTGAGAGCTAGCAACCAGAACCACACTACAATGCAGACACAAACAAATTGTGCCATTTCGAAGGCCCAGAATGCGATCCAACAGCTGGCTGGAGGCTCCAGCGGCACCTGTCATGAATATCTTCATCACTTTCTGTCGGGACTCCAATGTCCACTTCAAGAGATGGGCAAAGATGCAACGTCTGCCCCAAGTGTTCTGTGTGTCCACTGTGCCACATCAACTGTGGCACATAAACAGTTGAGGGGTCTACTTTTTCAATGGATCGGGACACTGTGGCCTTTTTTGGATTAGTGCACAGCAACAGATCCCCGCTCTCCAGACCCTGACATCACCGCTACTGTGTTTTGATTTGGCCACTACTGTCCCCCCACCAGTCACCACAACAAATGACAACTCTTTGCCGACAACATTTGGCACATCGGCAACAAAACCACCTTCAGGCTTGGGATTGCCAGCGGCCGTGTCTCTCATCACTACACCTGCCACACAACTGGCATATTATGCACTGGCACCCCATTCAGGAAAACAAAGCGCCACGCCTGAGCACTGCAACGGAGTACAACAGCTTTGCATTGCACATTGCATAGTGCACACCATGCTGGCAGATCCCTCCCAGAGGACAAGGTTAGGATGCAATGAGTAGAGGCAAGCTCACATTTATGAGGCGTTGACAGCAGCAGGTGACTTAAGTGGCGTTTACGGTGATGGGATGGGCACTTGTGAACTCATCCAACACACATGAGTACTGGCTACAGTGGAGAAAACCGATTGGGGATACTGCAGCTCAACATTGGCCCGTTCCTTCCTCTTTGACCAGTTTTGACCCAGTGCTTTGGGAATTCTCTGGTACAGGCAGCCACACACAGCCTGAGCCAAACCCCCGACTGCCACACAAAACACGCATGCACACGAACACACAAACAAAAACACATACCACAAAAACACACTGAGAGAAAAAACCACACCCACACTCACACCCACATCCACATCCATTTTCACATCCACACCCACACACGCACGATCAAAGGGGTTTGGGAGGCAGGGTGGGGAGACCGAATTGAGGTGAGCTAAGCGAGGGGGTTTGGGGGGGGGGGCAAGGACCTCAGCCAATGGTGAAAGAAAAGCTGCACGTGTACACATACCGCTAAAGCACACTAACACACCCCTTCACACACACGCACACGCGCATGACCAATTGGTGTACTTGTTGAAGCTCTGGATGCAGACCAGATATGCAGACTGTGCTGCAAAGGAGCCAGGGAATCGCAGAAACAGATTGGCGTGGATGGAGCCTGCTGCAGGCTGACCCTGATTAAGAGAGCCGTCCACCAAGGCCGTCCACACACACACACACACACACACACACACACACACACACACACACACACTGCGGGCCCACAAACACAAGCAGCAGCAAGACCAGCTCCAAGTGTCATGAACCCCCTGCCGTCAGGTGGCAGACCGGGCAACATAAAGATTGCGTGACAAAATGCGCTTTTCTGCACCAAAGAAAAGCTGGGCTGTAAGGAGGTTGATGCACCCGGCCGGGCATGCCACAGCGGTGGGGGCTCTGTAGCTCTTAACAAAATGAAATCGCGTCAAAAAGGCTTCAGAACCCACAGCCACTGTACACACGCGCCAATAAACATGTGCGGCCCCAGACCACTGCTTCGGGCGGCGGTGGCGCACAGGAGAAGGAGCATTTTTGATCAGGGCCTAGAGGCAGGCAACGATAGAAATAGGTTCCGACCATTCTCTTGTAGCAACAACTTGCAGCCTGAGGGAAAGGCTGCGGGGCCACAAAGTGGCCCTGTGCCTTTCACAAAGCACATGGGCAAATGTGTTGCAGACGTGAGCACAGGAACAGGTTGTGTGGCCACACATTACGAGTCTCCAAGCAGGGCGACTGCCGGAAAACAAAGAAATGCCCACGGCCCCCGCAAGCTGATCCCTCCCCAGGCCTGCATGGATAGGCAGCTGTTTCGGGCGAAGATGCCACAAGAAGAGACCTGGACCTAAGCGTCGATTCTGCCTTCATGGACACGATGGATATTTCGCAGGCAACGGGCCAAATTGCACATCTGCATGCCTCCCCCAATGCCCTCACGCCCCGGACCATACGAGGCAAGTATCTGCCCCGCACGCAGACCACAGTCATATTTGTCGCCGCTGGGGTGTGAAGGGCAACCCAAAGTCGCCAACTTCAGCGGCTGAAGGGGCGAATTGAGATCAGCATCACCCCAACGGACATGTGCCTCTTACTGCTGTTGCACGCAGGGGACGCAGGCTTTCGTGGTCCTGAGGAAGCAGTCATGCGGCAAAGGACGTCTCGGTGCTGTATTCAGTGCAGCGTGTCCGTGTCCAGTTCTTGCTCAGTGGCATGCACCCCGTTTTGTGAGACACCTGACAGAATTCAGCGCCTGCCTCCACTGCACTGCGTGAGGAGATCCAAAAGAAAATAGGCATCGGCAATCCTGGCTTGCCCCCCCCCCCCCCACCCCCCAAGGGGTCCCCCAAGTCCGCAACCCCCATGGACTTGGCCTTGTCTGCCAGCACTCCCTAAAGTTGGGCCCACTGCCTCTCTACCAGCCTTTACGGCACATTGCTGGCGGCGTTGATTGATTGACACTGACGCTAATGTACAACACGTGAACAGCAGGGGAGGGTGGTTCCCTGGCATTGCCGGTTCCGCCTGTCAGAAACCTCCCCTAGCTGTAGGTCTGTGCCATGCCCTGCGAGAGGTCTTGGGATGTGGTAGCCATTGCAATAATCGGCTGACTAGCAGCAACTGTTCATTACCCATCAACCATTTGGGGGCGTTTTCGCACAGCGCGCGCACAGCGCCAATTATTACGTCGTTTATCCCGGGAACACCCCTGAAAACCACCCACCTGCAGAAGGATGTATGATCAATTCAAACAGCATGGGGTGCAGAATGCAGGACCCTGGGACCCGTGGCAAGCATCAGACTAAAAAAAAAACCCCTGGTGTACCAGCAGGGGGGTGGTAGGGTGCAGAATTCAGGACCTTGGGATCCGTGGCTACCGGTGGTGGAAAACAGCTGACTTTTCGCACAGCGCGGGCACAGCGCACGGTGCGCCCCCTTTGTAACGAGCAAATGAAGGTCAAAACCCATGCATGCCGCTTGTGTGATGATGCCTTGAGCAAAAAGGTTTTGCATCAGCTTGAAAGCACTGTGTTGTGTTTTGAGTAATCTTGCGTCTGCCCCATCCCATTTGACTGTGTTCACCCCCTTCCAGATGAGTATGCCACCATCCTTCCTGCTGAAAGGCAACCCACCCCCTGTGGCCTTTTTGTCTGTCCCCATGTGGACCACCACTGTGCACAGGGCCATGGAAACAGGCACAGCGGCGTGCAGTCCACTAGTAGACAGTACAGGTTTGCATGACCTCGGCTCTGCATCTGAGGGCTAACGAGTGTAGATAACGTGAATGTTGGGCTCTGCTGACGCCATGTAATAGTGGCTTTGCAGGGAAGTGCCTGCACCTACGGAGAAAAATACAGAGCTGGCCCACCCCAGCCAGCTGAGTAATCATGTGTGGGTGAAATGATACTGGCTAATGCCATGTGGATGGTTCTGGCAAATATATTTAGGTCGATTCTCAGACTCCTTCACACTACTGCTCCTCCGGGCAGGCTCCGCGGTCATTTAGCTGGCCGTGAACATGAGACATATGCCTGGCTGCCAGTCATTTAGCAAAGGTGTGGCTAATTCCGACTCACTGGGTGAATGCGGAGTTGGCTCCTACACGGTGTCCTGCTAGATAAATATATGGCTGGCTCTTACTCACTGAACAAGGGCCTGTCAAAAAAAGAAAAATATGGCTAGCGTCCACCAAGTAAATATGGTGTCATTTCCTCCTCATTATGTGGCTGGCTGGCTGGCTACTCAGTGGTGCGTGCATAGGGCTGGCACCTGCAGAGTAGTGCAAGGTATGGCACAGGGTTTTCCAAACAGTGTCCAATGCAGGGTGGATCCCTGCTGTGTATGTTGTTGAGGTGGGCTGAGACGCAGTACCAAGGGATGGCAGGCTGCAGCCTGATGAAGAAGAGAAACACGGGGCCTGGGGGCTAGTGAAATGGTATGAGCCTGGGTCAATGCCTTGAAGTATTCTGCTCCGAAAGAGGGGAGAATGGGGTAAGGGTGTGGGAGATGTTTGTGTCTGGATTGAGGGAAGCAGGACTGCTACAACTGCAAGCGGTGTGTCGCTGTAACCTCGTGGCTCCATTTCTCTTTTTTGTTGGGGGGGGGGACATGTGCAGAGGTGCTGCGCATCAGAATAGGTTACAAGGAGGTGCACGATGCACCAGGGTGTTTTGGGCATGCACCCATGTGTGCCGTCACAAGGCATGTCTGGGTGGGGACTAAATAAGCGCATGGCAAGGGGCTCCCTTGCGGCAGCCTGGCACCCACAGCAGCTCCCATAGAGCAGAGGCAGGGATGGCAAGCCATAGCAGCTTCCCTTCCCCGGGGAAAAGTCAAAGCGCAGGGAAATGTGGAGCTCCTATCTCGCCAGCTTGACAGTGATCAGGCAAAGGATGCAGCGACAGGGGCCAGGTGCTGAGTGCTGTGCACAATTGACAACGGGTGGGCCTCTGCCTGCTCTGTGGACGCGTGCAGGACTTCGGTAGAGAGCTGGAATATCCATGTAATGGACTAAGGGGACTGTGACGGACTGCAACGGGACTGTTCTGGGGAAGGAGGGAAAGCGTGTGTTCCAGAGCCCGTGATGGTCGGATGCTGCCCTACCCACCGGGTGCGCATACGATCGTGCCCCTGGCCTCTAATACTTTCAGACGCACCTCTGAGGTATCAACCACAGCTAAAGGGCGCACCTTGATGAAATACCTGACCCTGCCCCCAGGAAAAAAAACAGCAATGGACCCCAACGCAAATAATGGGCCAATGAGTGAACTAAGGGGGTCCTGGGACCCCTTATGGACTTGGTGTAGGATCAGGATCATCAATCAACCAGCAACGGCTGTTGGTTTGTTCAAATTAGCTGCCGTCGGTTCACTTCCAACCTCCAGCTTCACCGGGCCACCAACTGCCAAACGACATCGGCCTTTGGTGCACCGCGAAAGCGATTTATTCTTAACCAAAAGGAAGAGATCCGACTGCCTTTCAGACCACCCTAAAAAGAACTTCCTGTGCCTTGTGTCTCTGATTTCCTGCCCTTCAGAGCGGAGGAGCGAAGGACTGAAATATGATTCAGGGGCACCCCAGATTAGGGTCATCATGGAGCAACAGCAAATAAACGCAAAAAGACCAGGGATTACGCAATTGGGCGACCGGTTTCTGGCCACCGCACCGGCACCCTTGAAGCTCATGCCCCCTGTAGTATGTGCACGTATCACTGTGCAGCTGCATGGAGCGCACTGCATGCAGCTGCAGAGCCCACATGCCCGCGTCGCTTTTGTAGCAATGGATGCCTCAGTGTGAGTGTGCTTGTGCACGCATGCGTGTCTGTGCACGCTTCCGTTCACGTCACATGCGCACTGTGCAACATTGTTCCAACCGGATGCGGTCTATGGTTCGAGTATGTACAGTGTGTCCGGTGTTGCTGCACAGCCTCCTTGTGCCCGTCAGCAAATCCTGCAGAATATGTCTAGGTACATGGGTGTGTATGTGTGTGTGTGTGTGTGTGTGTGTGTGTGTGTGTGCGGGTACGTGCATGTGTGCGGGTGTGTGTACAGGTATGTGTGTGTGTGGGTGGGTGGGTGTGTGTGTGTGTGTTTGTGTGTGTGTGTGTTCCTGCTGAAAACCAACAACACGGGAGACCCTCAAGCTGCATGGGAACACAAAATTCACTTTCTGGGGTCAGCAGACGCCGTCTCTTTCGGCTAGTCCACCACCCTTCAGTGAGACCAGAACCTCACAGATTAGCTCAGTCACTCAGATTCACAGCTTGCTCTCCAATGTGCTGAAAAGCTGAAAAGTGGCCCAGCCAGATCCTTTCCTTCAGCCTTTCCTTGGGGGGCAGGGCTAGTGGGGATGGGGGCGTCAGGCGTCTCCCTTTGCGTAGCTGTGGGGTTGCGCTGTGGGTGTTCATGTGTTTGTGGGTGTTTGTTTGTGGGTGTGCTCTGTGCTATTAACCTGGCTATTATTGTCCTGGATGCTCTTGCGAAGGGCTAGGGAAGGGGGTTAGCGGGCCTGCGTGAGGCATGCTCTATCCCACCCCCGGCCCCCGAGAATCACGGTGCAACGGAAGGACTGGGCCTCCGAGCTCATTATCACGCTATTAACAAGGGCAGGCGGCTTTTCTAGTCCTCCTGAGAATTGTTAACGAGGTACAGGACCTCAGATGTGAAAAGGGCTGAAGTGATCTCTGTTGCGGCTCTCCATGTCCCTGTGAAAAGAGGGATCGTGCTGCTTCTGGCCTGTCATCCAGAAGCATTCCCTCTGGGAGGGGGCTGGTGGTGAAGGGGCGGTGGGGCTTTTTGGTCTCCGTCGTTTGGGTGCCAGCAGTGTAAGTGGGATGTGTGGGGAGCGCTAGAGCTGAGGATAATGGCGCGATCATGAGGAGCACAGGCGTGGTGTTTTGTGCGGGCCGGATGCAGGCCCCGCAGGCCGTTTTCCGAGCTATTTCCCTAGCATGACCACCTTGTGGTGACCTTTGCGATAGCAGTGGCGCACTCCTCGTTGCATGAGTGTGCGTGTGTGTGTGTGTGTGTGTGTGTGTGTGTGTGTGTGTGTGTGTGTGTGTGTGTGTGTGTGTGTGTGTGTGTGTGTGTGTGTGTGTGTGTGTGTGTGTGTGTGTGTGTACACGCATGCACATATCCGAAAAGGTAGCTGCCGGGGTAAATCATCGCGGGTCTCAAGGAAGAGGAGACCAAGGGGGGGTTCAGACATTGCGGCTGAACAGCCGGGAACAAATGGGCAGCAGACTGCCCCTGCCCACTCACCTTGGTAGAACCTCCCCGAGATTGTCAGTCAGGTGATCTTCTCTGCGATGTGTGTGCAGGTGTAATTGTGTGTGTACCTGTGTGCCTATGGTTGTGGACGGAGGGGGAAAGTACAGCAAGAAGAGGGGCACAAAGACAGTGGTGCGCTACAAGGCAGAGCCAGTTGCTTCTACCTGTGTCCATCCACAGTTCCTGCCCGCAGGCCATTGCCCTGGTGACTCCCATGACTTGCCCAAAGGCTGCCATTCTTGCTCTCATTTCTTGACCGAGGGTCAGATCCTTGACTTGCCCAAGGGCCGTCCTTCTTGCCTGTCCCCCTGAATCCCATCCTCGCATGGACCTCCTGCCCATAGCCAGGGCATTACGTGCATGTGTGTGTGGGGGGGGGGGACCATTTTTGTGTGAGGCATGCCACAAGCTGTGTGTGTGTGTGTGTGTGCACTCAAATTTGTACTGATGCATTCCCTGCATGCTGGACGACACTGGGGGAAATCGGTTTGGACTGTGGAAAGTGGTAGGAACTGATCTGCAGGCCTGCAGGTACAGTGGCACATGCACAGTTGTGCGGCTGTGACAGCTCTTTGCACATGGCTACATACAGCGGGCCGGTACTGCGGTGTACAATTACGTACTGCTGGATATATTTGCGGTTCGGCACTTCAAGAATAAATCCCTCCGTGAATTCCAAACCAATGATGTCTGCTATCATTGAACAGCGAGTGCTCAACGACTTTTTGGTCACAACAAACATCTGCACGTGGCAACCTGCAACAACAACCGCTGTGGTGGGCGGTTTTACACAACCAGAGCTTGTCTTGTGTAAGGCTGTTTACGACTACGACATGAAGCCATACACAGCTGTGCCCACCCAACGTGTGTGACCAGCAACGGTTTGAAGAGTACAGCTCCTCAGAAATACTGTGCTGTTAGATACACCCATGTGAAGCCAAGATCTACTACGAATCACACAAGAAAAGCACAATGCAGTAGAGTGTCAAGAGAAGATTAAGGATGTCTTCTGAAGGACTTACAAGTGTTTGGAGATTGCCTCATAAAACGACCACTACATTTGTATGCTACAAACGTAACTGGTTTAGGTGGGTCTCACCGTGTGAAGCATCTCATCCTCATGCCATGGGCAGAGAGGTCATTCTTCCTATACTTGACCTTGAACTCACACACAATCTACTCATGCAGTGCATGTGTTGTTTCGGATGGCTTTCAAACCAATTGTGCCCACATCACATTTGAGTGGAGGCCTGAGCCGAGGTTGGGAAGACTCAACATTGGCAAGGAGACTTTACAAAGGCTCATCCTCAACTTCACTGTCTTCCCCCTCAAGGCCCTCATTGCGACCCTATACATCCTCAATCTCTGTGGATTGTTAACAACCAGGGCCTTGAATATCAACCAGACCTCAACCTCATTAGAAATGTACACACGAACCTGCAAGACCTTTAAAGCATCAAAACCCATTAAATACCCGTCCTCTAAATCCACTTGACACAATTCGTGCAATTTGCCTCATTTTTCTTGCTGCAACCCATGTTCAAAGGCTGAAATCTGTTACAGGATGCCACATATGAAAGAGGGACGCTGGTGACTGTGGGCCACTGCTCACATGGGACATGTGAGCATGTGAGCAGGTGTGCCAAATGTGGGCCCTGCGCCAATGTAATGCGAAATGCATGGGGCTTGCAAGGAAAAGCAGGGTGGCCGTTTCACAACCTCCTCCGGCGGCCCTGCACATAGTATAACTCTGGGGACACTGTGGACGGGTGTCGCTTCAAGGGCTCAGCCGCCTCTATCTCTTTGGGTACTGAACCCTTAGCAGGCCTCCCCGCCCAGCCCCCCATGCGTTCTGCAACCGCAAAGAATAGAGCCGACGTCTACTGCCCCAGCGGACGCAGCCAAGCGAGGGAACCGCTTCACGTCTCTACCCTCACCGTGCACCCGTTGGCCGGCCGTGGTACGTAGGCGCATGCAATCGTGTGGCGGGTGGCAAGTAGATGCACTCCTCAGACCTCGCTGCTGTGCACGCAGGTCACGTCTTCATGACCTCCACGTCCATGAGGCGTCTTGGAATCCACTTTACATCAAGGAACAGGATTCCTTGACCGATCCTACAAAGCAGCCAAACAGAGAGCTCAGCGTATGGCCAGGCTCAAAGCAAAACATAGGACTCCAGTTGCGGTATGCACCTCACCAAATGCTCCTCTGTTCACTGGCTGCAGCCGCGGAACCATGCCATCTTTCAACGCCACAGCCGGGAATGCCCACATCTGCGCATAATGACTGCCTCAGAACCGTGCTATGCTTGCCTGCAGGGCGGTGCCATCGCCTTTAAATGGTGCCCAATTGTTGGATCATGCAGAGTGCAAAGCAGACACGCACTCTTGTGCGCTGCCACATCATGGAACGAATGCAATAACGCGGCGACTACCGTTACAATTCGGGCCATGATGGACGGCGGCTTAAACCTACGTACAAAGCCCTAATGCAACTGGGGATCAACTCAACTGGAATGGAAACACGAACGTAGGGTGGAACCTTGAAAGAAAATCTTGAACAACGCCACCAACCAAGAGCAGAAGTACAACCACTAAAAAGGCACCCAATCAAAAGGGAGTGGAAAAGAGGGACGAATGCAAATTCTATTGCCTTTGGCAAGTCCACCTCGCAGAGAATCTACCCCGAGCAACACACACCCAAAATAGGGTGGAAACTACATAAATACGGCCTAAAACATGCTTTACATACCTTGGATGATCATTTTAGGTGATCACGGTATCAAAAAAACAAGTTTCAAAAACTTCCATTTTTGAGCAGCCTAGGGTGAAAAACTGCATGAGCAGGTTGTGTACCAATCCCCTAGGAGCCCCCCCCCCCCCCCCCGCGGGCCTGATACCCAAATAGGGTGAAAAACACGTAAATGCGGCCTAAAACATGCTTTACGTAACTTGCGTGGTCATTTTGGGTGGTCACAATATTAAAAAAACGAGTTTCCAAAACTTTGATTTTTGAGGTGTCCAGGGTGAAAAACTGCATAAGCAGGTTGTGTACCAATTCCTTAGGAGACCCCCCCCCCCGGACCTAATACCCAAATAGGGTGAAAAACATGTAAATACGGCCTAAAACATGCTTTACATACCTTGGATGGTCATTTTAGGTGGTCACGGAATCAAAAAAACTAGTTTGAAAAAGTTCGATTTTTGAGCTGCCCAGGGTGAAAAACTGCATTAGCAGGTTGTGTACCATCCCATTCACTAGCCCATTATTGGTGGAAACAGTCATTTCGCGTCTTTGGCACGGGTTGTGAACGGCCCTAAGCAAGGCTAGAGACTGCAAAAAACGTCCTTCCATATGCCAGTAGGCATATACTATCACAACATCCCCACTCGCACCCCTCAAAGTGGATACCACGGGGTCACCGAGGTCGCCAAAACCACCTACATAGCGAAAATGGCCAAAAAGTGCATAAACTGCATAAGCGCTCGTCCCACTCCGCCCCATACAAACCCTATGGAGTCGGGACCCGGAAACACTTTTTCGGCTCAAAATCGGAAAAAACCAAAAGATTCATGATTTTCGACTCAAAAAAAAGGGGGTTCATTTTTTCGACATTTTTGACCCCCCCACCCCACCCCCCCACCCCCTCCTAAAAAGTGGGTTTCAAGTGGGGGGTCTAGGGGGGTCCGGACCAAAAACTCATTGGGGGATGCGTTTATTGGACAAAATAATGATTTTACAAGGGGTTAAACTAACAATTCAACCCCTTGGGGTAAGGTACGCGAATAGGCCCAAAAAGGCCAAAATGGGGGGGTATGTGGCGTTTTCCCCTATATACGCCTGCCTGGCTTTGATCGAACAACCTCTGCGAGGTGATTCTATTGCCTTCGGCAGTTCCACCTCGCAGAGAATCTACTCCAAGCCACACACACACAACATAGGGAAAAAACGACATAAATACGGCCTAAGAAATGCTTTACATACCTTGGATGGTCATTGTAGGTGATCATAATATCAAAAAAACAAGTTTCGAAAACTTCGACTTTTGAGCTGTCCGGGGTGAAAAACTGCAGGTTGTGTACCAACCCCTTGGGAGACCCCCCCCTCCGCGACCTAATACCCAAATAGGGTGAAAAACACGTAAATGCGGCCTAAAACATGGTTTACATACCTTGGATGGTCATTTTAGGTGAGCACAATATCAAAAAAACGAGTTTCCAAAACTTCGATTTTTGAGCTGTCCAGGGTGAAAAACTGCATAAGCAGGTTGTGTACCAATCCCTTGGGAGCCCCCCCCCCACCGGACCTAATACCCAAATAGGGTGAAAAACATGTAAATACGGCCTAAAACATGGTTTACATACCTTAGATGGTCATTTTAGGTGATCACAATATCAAAAAAACAAGCTTCGAAAACTTCCATATTTGAGCTGCCCAGGGTGATAAACTGCATAAGCAGGTTGTGTACCAACCCATTCACTAGCCCATTATTGGTGGAAACAGACATTTCGCGTCTTTGGCACGGGTTGTGACCGGCCCTCGCCACGGCTACAGACTGCAAAAAACGTCCTTCCATATCCTAGTAGGCATATACTGTCACAACATCCCCACTCACACCCCTCAAAGTGGGTACCACGGGGTCACCGAGGTCGCCAAAACCGCCAACATAGCAAAAATGGCTGAAAAGTGCATGAGCGCTCGTCCCACTCCACCCCATACAAACCCCATGGAGTCCGGACCCGGAAACACTTTTTCGGCTCAAAATCGAAAAAAAAACCAAAAGATTCATGATTTTCGACTCAAAAAAAGGGGGGGTTCGTTTTTTGAGCCCCCTTCCACCCCCCCCCCCCGCCCCTCCCTCAAAACCTCAAAAAAGTGGGTTTCAAGTGGGGGGGGTCTGGGGGGGTCCGGACCAAAAAACTCATTGGGGGATGCGTTTGTTGGACAAAATAATGATTTTACAAGGGGTTAAACCAACAATTCAACCCCTTGGGGTAGGGTACGCGGATAGGCCCAAAAAGGCCAAAATGGGGGGGTATGTGGCGTTTTCCCCTATATACGCCTCCCTGGCTTCCATCTAACAACCTCTGCGAGGTGATTCTATTGCCTTCGGCAAGTCCACCTCGCAGAGAATCTATCCCAAGCAACACACACCCAAAATAAAGTATAAACTACATAAATACCAGCTAAAACATGCTTTACATATCTTGGATGGTCATTTTAGGTGATCACAATATCATAAAAACAAGTTTCAAAAACTTCGATTTTTGAGCTGGCCATGGTGAAAAACTGCATCAGCAGGTTGTGTACCACTCCCCTGGGAGCCCCCCCCCCCCCCACCCACCGGACCTAATCCCCAAATAGGGTGAAAATCATGTAAATACGGCCCAAAACATGCTTTACATACCTTGGATGGTCATATTGTGTGGTCACAATATCAAAAAAATAAGTTTCGAAAACTTCGATTTTTGAGCTGTCCAGGGTGAAAAACTGCATAAGCACGTTGTGTACCAATCCCTTGG